>JACEGR010002968.1:0-115089 GCA_014170235.1 Listronotus bonariensis
AAAATAAGTTTAAAACGGTTGCTCTTAGTTGCAGGGCATCTTATATCAAACGTGCTAAAAATTTTACTCGAATCTAAAAAATTAATAATATACAGGGTGTCTTATTTAAAATACAAAGACATTAACCTCCGGTATAAATGGAAGTGCCTACCAGAACTACTGTAAAAATAGTACTTTTCGACAAATCAATTGCTGCAGTTCGTTGTGGGACATCTTGTGTAGTGTCATGGTTACAACAAATTTTAAATATATCAATACATTTTTACTGAAGAAGTTTTTTACAAAAGTCTGACCTCAACTCACATTAAAAATTTGGTTAAAAAAATAATAGCTATGTATTGGTCTGCAAACGATATTTTAGGCATAAAGAGTTTAAAATAAGTTTAAAACGGTTACTCTTAGTTGCAGGGCCATCTTATATCAAACGTGCTAAAAATTTTACTCAGAATCTAAAAAGTTAATAATATACTTAATTATTAAGAAGTGCGTCATGCCAGACTTGGTCAGAAAGCTTTAGACAATATATCGAGAGCAACGATCTGGGACTCACCTAGAAACTCAAGAGACTTGTTCTAGTTGTGTTAAACGAAGGAAAGAAGATCTGCTGTAGATCTCATGTGACGAAATCCGTATTGCCTGTCATGTAAAATTTTTATGTTTTCTAAAGCACCTAAGAATTTGCGAGTTAATGGATTTCTCCATTGCTTTACAAAGCATTGAAAGGAGTGAAATGGGTCTATAGTTGGATGGAAGAGATTTAGATCCTTTCTTGGGAATAGGCTGGACACGTGCAGCTCTCCAGCTGTCTGGAAATATACCCGTGTCATAAGAAATTCAAAGGAGCCTGGTTAAAATAGGTGCAAGTTCAGGAGCACATTTTTTAAAACGATTGCTGGTATTCCATCTAGCCCAGACGATTTCTTGGTGTTAAGAGAATAGTTACAACAACATAAAATATATTGCATCCAATGTCCAAAAGTTAGCAACCACAGTAAGTAAACTGTAACTGTAAAGTTTTTTTGCAAATGAAAATGAACAGATTTTAATCGCTAATAACGTAATAATTTAAAAGCTAATTATCTATCAAGTCAAATTAATGCAAAATTTCTAATATTGTAATTTGAAACCCAATTAGCCTGGGGGAGAGTTGCGGTTGAAATGCATGATTTTCATGGGTCATTATAATAGGTTTGCGGATTAGGGTAATTTTAATGGTGGTTTACCTTACAAACACTTTAAATTACATATTAGTTAATAGAAAAAAAAATGCATAATTCAAAATATTAGAAATATTTAACCATTTGAAAAGAATATGATTTTAAAAAATACTTAAATATACAGTGCGTGTTTAAAGTCAGGAACCCCATGCTACTTTTTTGAATTATTCGGTATTTTCTTTATGAAAATTTGGGGTAAGACAACATTTAAATTTTAGGCAATAACAGATATAAATGTTAAACCGAAAGTTAGAAGCCATTTTGACAAAAAGTATTAAATAAAAGGGAAGTCTTATGGCGCATCATTTAAAAACTCCTGACGAGTAACCTAAAACCCCAATATTTACTACTACAAAATGGTGGTACTTAAAAAAATTACTTAAACACCCAATTTTGATGGCCATATTTCCAAAACTAAGATATACATAATGTGTTATTTTCTAACAGCTTTTATATTGGTGATAATATACAGGGTGGTACAAAAAGTATGTAGTTTTTAATAATGCAGCCTGTATATTATATCAACATTAAAATGATATTTAAAAGAATTTTTAAAAAAATCCACATCAGGTATATTCTAACTTTGTGAGTTTCAGAAAGCATTGCCATTAATAGGAATTCTTTGAAGTACTGTCATATTGTAAAGGTATGGACTTTAAATTCCTGACGTCCTTACATTTCTTAATTTTTAATGAAAAAATACTAAACAATTTAGAATTTAGGAGGTGGTATTAGCTAATAGTAGATGTTTCCTCTATAGGTTTGGCAATTTTGGTCAAATAGATGTAGACACGACTTGACTTACGAGAGTTTTTCCAAAATAATGTATTTAACCTCGTTGCGAAAAAATATGATTTAGCTACAATTAAGCTAATATGCTTTTCTTGTAGACAAACTATGGGAAATGATTCAGTAAAAGCGAATCAGTCAACAATTTGAGGATTTAGAAATTATAATTATTTTTAATAAATAATGCTTCCCATAAAGCATACTTTGCTTTCTCTTGATTTTAAAAATGATTCTTTTTAGTGTCCCTTGAAAATCAAAAATGTAACGTTACCATGGTTACTGAGTTGGATTTTTTTAAATCTTTATGACATCTCACGAAGGCTTATGCCTAATACTAGTGTACCGTGAGTGCCGGGTTACTGGATGTTTAACCCATTATTGTCGTGTTCCGTCAACGTTATCCAAGCACTGAAACATGCAGTTTTTTGCATTTTACAGCACCTTTTAGACAACGCGGTAGTGCCACCACGGTCGTTATTTTTAAATAACTACTACCTAGAAAAGGTAGAATACTACACAATGGTTTACCATTGCCAACTGTTAGGTGACGAGCAATGAAAAATCCGATGTCCGACTCCGAGATTCGAACCCGGATCGCCGCGGTGAGAGGCTGACACGCCAGCCGCCGCACCACTGCTCGCCACATCAAACCTAACAGTAAATTAAATTAAAATAAACGTTTAAACGAATTGTAGATAAAATTAATTTTTTTGCAACGAAGTTCAATGCATCATTTTGGATAAATTTCCGTCAGTCAAGTCCTGTTTAAATCTATTTGAAAGAAATTGGCAAACCTAAAGAAAACATATCTACCTATTAACCCCTCAAAAATGAAAATGGTGGGCGCACAGATAAAAAGTTATTATTAGTTTAAAAGTTTGCAAATTTAATTTGGCCCACACTGGATTTACTTAAATAAATAGGTCAACATCCATTTGGAGGGTTCAAGTATACAATCTTCAATATTTTTTACATTTTACAAAATATAAACAAATAAATTGTTATAATTTTTTTATTAAAAATAACAAATTAATAATAATAAATTATTAAATAGGAGACATTGGCACTGCATCAGATTCATTACATCTTAAAATTTTATTTGTTAGCCATTAGCTATATTTTGCTAAACGAAGCAAAAAAACCATATTTATACAGGGTTATTTTTAAGTTGGTACTTTTCTGTGTAAAATTCGTTT
Source organism: Listronotus bonariensis (assembly GCA_014170235.1). Lineage (NCBI taxonomy): Eukaryota > Metazoa > Arthropoda > Insecta > Coleoptera > Curculionidae > Listronotus > Listronotus bonariensis. The sequence goes on from JACEGR010002968.1 coordinate 3,203, forward strand.
TTGTCTAATTTGTATTAAAATATGATCAATAATGACCATAATAATCATTAAACAGTTGTTGCTTTAAGAAAGCTATTACACAGTCAAAAAGCTAACTAACTAACCAAAATAAAACACCATACCCGATTTTAGTGATTTTGCCATGCATCATATCAGCTTTTATTTTTATTAACACGCTTTTTATTAGCTTGGGTTGTATGTATGTATGTATGTATGTATGTATGTATGTATGTAACGGAATCTTTAAGCTTAATTTTCACCAACTTCCAGCAATTCGATTTCTTTGAAACTTTGCACATGTATCAAGGACCCATGACAATGCAATAATCTGCAAACAGTATCCCGTTATCCTGATTAGGATCGCCAGGATAAATAAATTCCTTTATAGATTTTCTGTAGGAGAGTAACAGAGAAAGAGCTAGTGCGCGATCTGCGCATGCGTGCAGTTTCGGACGTACTCTCAGCATAAGGCTGACAGAAACTTGTTCGGAGTAGTTGCGTTCTGAAACCCCATGCAACAGTGAAGCTTTAAATGAAATGATTAGATTACGAAATAGTTCGTAAAACATTTCAATATCACATGTCCGCAGAAAACTAATTGATATATTGAACTAAAATTAGAAAATTTTTCATTACAAAGAGTTTGTATTACAGTAATAAAAGGTCAAACAATGAATCATAATTATATACCTCAAAATAGAATTATAATAAAATTTAAGATAATAACAGAATAATTCACTTCAGAATAAAAGCGTGGGGTGCTTAATATATTAAATGTTATAATTATTTCATTTGTAAATATCCGAGTAAATATCTTTGAGGGAAAAGTTATGAAAAAATAGTAAAATGCACCCCACGCTTTTATTCTGAAGTGAATTATTCTGTTATTATCTTAAATTTTATTATAATTATATTTTGAGGTATATAATTATGATTCATTGTTTGACCTTTTATTACTGTAATACAAACTGTAATGAAAAATTATTTTCCAATTTTTAGTTCGGTTGCATATAAAAGCGTGTTTTTTTAGTTTTTTTAACTATTATTTATTTTAAAAGAAAACTGTTCGTCGTACGGAAAAATATCAAGAGATTGGTCTCTTGACCACAAACAAATGAGTTTTTAAAAATATTATTGCTTCTAAAAAACGCAGTGGCGGCATTTTTTCAAAAAATCAACACAAATCTTGTTCGAATGCCACTGGCAAATTTTTTTAAAAACTTTTTGCAGAAAAAGATGTTATGTAACTGTCTCAAGCAAGTGTACCAAATTTTGTGGACATATGTGGAGTAATAGAAAAGTTATGATAAAAAGGCAGTTTTTTTAAACTTTAACACCCTGCATCTTGGAAACGAAGCATTTTCGGACATAATTTTATTTGAAACATTTTCTTATTTTCTTGTATTTTATACAGTTTTAAGAGAAAAGTACCAGCCTAAAAATATCCCTGTAATAATAATAATAACAGTATTACTTTACTTTGAGGAATAGTAACAAAAGGGTGCTAGTCATAAATTTTCATTATAAAGGCTATATTAATACAAATATATTCTAAAACATAAGTCAATTAACAGAGTCAGAATAATTTTGGATATGTATTACATGATATTATATTAACTTTGAAGCAAATTACCCATCAAATCCAATTAGATGTAGATGTAAGATATAATATATTATAACTTGATATTCCAACTGTTATGAGATCTTGTCATAAGGATTATAATATAAATCTTGAAACGGATATGTTAAAATACTTTAACAGAATATGTAAAAAATAAGCGCTTTCCTTTTAGCTAATTCTATAAAAATAGTTTTTTAAACATTGATCTGGAAATGTATCAAAGTTATATTTTTTAAGAATGGCACACCCTTTGACTCTATGACGGTTTTAGATTCTACATAAAAAAAAAATAATTTAAAGTTTGTTAATGGTACCAAGTGCTCAATTTTTATTCGTTTTTGTGATATTTGATTTTTTTCAAAATGCAGGGTGCAATTAAATTAATTTTTATTTTAACAATATAAACTCCTTAAACTTTAAAATTTGTTACAAGATTAGAAAAAGTCTGCCTTATCATACGTAGGTCATATCGAGATCATAGATTATGCAGGGTGATCAAAAATAATTTAAATTTTTAGAAAGTCAAATAGCAATATCTCTCTTATTTTAAATGGAACACCCTGTATTTTTTTACACCACATGATGACAAAATGCTCTTTCAAATGGTGTATAGGTTCTGATTCTTTATAATTTTTGTAAATTCCGTTTTAACATATTTTTATTCCAAATGTCTACTTAAATGTAAGTAGGCTGTGAAATAATATGCTATTTATTTACTAAACCGTTATTGCAAAATGTAAATTTGTTGGAAAAAAAGCACAAAATTAAAGATTTTGTATTATCTGCCACTATTTTTAAAATTAACAGAAAAAAATTCATTAGATGCTTATAATGCTACTTCCAATAACACTTATTTCAGCTGAATGTGGTAACGATAAAACTTGTGTTTTTAAACAATCCTACTAAAGCCTCTGGTCAGTTATGACGACATTCTGTGACCTATAACTCGTTTTCCATTATCCATAATCTCTGTGTCTTTAAAGCAACTTTTAAGGCTATCTCTATGATAACTGGATTTTGCCAAACATGTTGCGGCAAATTAATTTCGATGAATGAAATTTAAAAATGATGGTGTATCACTCTAGACTAAAGTAAACCATTTTTTCACATCCTACCAGTATTATATCATCTTGTTGTTGTAGAAGAAGGGTTTATATTTAAAATCATCAATTTAAACTGACTAAAACATTAGTAATCAATAATGGTCGTTGTTATTTTTTAAGAAAATAATAATGTGTTATGTTACAGTTTATTTTATTTAATAAAGATATGGACTAAAAATTTGTAAAAAAAGATTTATTAAAAGCACAAAAGATAGGCAACCTACACACCTTTTGAAGAGTATTTTATTTGTCATCATGTAACGTAAAATAATACAGGGTGTTTCATTTAAAATAAGAGATATGGCTGTTTTATTTTCTGAAAAATTAAAATTATTTTTTGATCACCCTGTACAATGGCATATTTGATCTTGATTTGACCATACGTATGATATGGCAGACTTTTCCTAATCTTATTTAGCCCATTTTTAAAGTTTACTAGAGAGTGTTATACGTGTTAAAGTAAAATCAATTTAATTGCACCTCTGCCAGTCTTTGAAAAAAAAATCAAATATCACAAAAACGTAGATAAAATTAGACACTTGGTACTATTAACAAACTTAGAAGATTATTTTTGCTTAGGATCTAAAACCGTCGCAAAATATAGGGTGTTCCTAGTTTAAAAAAAATATAGCTTTGACCCACGTCACACTTTTTGGAGACACCCTGTATAGAGCCAAACAATGGTTTTATGCACTGTGGTCTTTTAATCCGACCTGTATATGTTCCCGTGTTTATTTTTTTTTTGAAACCTCATGGATTGACTCCAGCTACAGACCGTGTCAGGCATGTGGTTGACCGACCTTATTTTGACATCTGAGCTTGCGCAGATGCATGATTAGGATAAGGACTCCTTAATAAGGATAGTGCCTGGCTTTATTTATGTCGGTTTTAGGTCGTGCCTTATTTTGGTCTTATTCTAACTTCGGAACTGTTCGTATAACCGAACGGCTGCCGACCACAAAATCTAAAAGTTTTTAGAAGTAAAAATACTTAAAACCTTGCTTTTTAAATGTATTTCTGTAATTGTGTGTAAAGCAAAACCCTAAAACACAACACAATAAGGAAAAACTACTATTTTTTCCCCATTTTTTAGGTTAATGGCACTGTAAATATGATTTGCAATAACTCTAAATTATGGGTACAAGCACTATTTAAATAAGGCCGGTATTAATAATTATCGAGTTTAATAAGGCAACTTGGCAAAAAATATTTAACCCGACGAGCTTCTAGTACCACGCCACGTGCCACCTGTTTTATAATAGGCAGAGGCGAAATAAGAGAATGTTTTGTAAGTAGGTGATACGTGTTTTAGCAATGTATTTTTTATTATTTATCTAAAAATATGTAATCAGGCTCTGTCCGAGGCTATGTGCATTCGAAAGGGTTTGTTTACTTTATTATTTTTTGTGTACTTAGCGTCATCGCTTTCAGAATAAATTAAATATGGGCCCATCTATACAAAATAACAAACGTCTGCCGTTCACGAGCTCTTACTTTATTAAGAACTTTTTTTATAAAGTAAGTATTTATTACTGCAATTAAACTAATCTTTATTTTTTGCTTAATTTAGCTTAATTACCTATTTCTTCGTTAAACTGCAGTCCTAAAGTCAAGTCGTAAATCTTTCCACAAAGTACACAAAAGAAAGCTTGAACTTTCACAAAGTTAGTATAAATGGAAGTTTCTTAAATTGGGGCAATCCAACTTGAACTGTTAGTACCAATCAAAACTTTTATTTTTACACCTAATAAATTAAAATGTATTCACAAAGTATACAATGCTGGAAAATTAAAACATTTACGTAATAAAATTCTAGATTGTCGTTGTTTATTTAATCATGAAGCGTTTCAGAGATACAGGGTGATTCTCGATTTTCACTTTTGAAAAGGTCCTGTAGCTTTGTTGTTAATACGAATACGAGAAAACTAATTGCACATTATACAGACACTTTTTAGAGCTGTCATTTTTGACATATGACCCAAACATGTTTTTTTATTAGGGACACCCTATAAATGATTGGGTAATTAAATTGCTTGTTTTCTGATTAAAATATTATATCATAGGCAGGTGGTTTTTAATAAATTTTACACGTCAAATATTGGAAAAATTATACTGATTTTAAAGACGCATTGCGGCCTTCTATCTATTTTCAAATTGTTTTATATTTTTTGTTTTAAAAGGAATCACGTCACTCCCTTGACTCAGTATTCTGAATAGTATTCAGAATATTTGCTAGTATTCCAGATAGTATTCGAATACATTGTGTGTTTGGTATTCGGTATTCGGCCAGAACACTTTTTGGTTAGTATTCGGGATTCTGTATTCGAATACTTTTGAGGTATTCGACGAACACTTTTTTGAGTATTCGAATATCGGCGTTCCAGTATTCAAATACCGGAATGTAAGTAGTATTCGAATACCAAAATTGTCATGAATCGAATACTAAAGGAAACAAAAGTAGGGAAAAATAAGGTAAGGACCTTTTTTTTGCTTTTAAAATTTTAATCATCGGTCTTTTGTTTTTTTTGGTTGTAGTATTCGAATCTTTTCTTCAGTATTCGAATACCGATTGCGGGTGTTCGGGTATACCGAGTATTCGAATGCTTTTCTTCAAGTATTCAAAAATTTTTTCCGTTATTTGTATTCGTATTGAATCTGACGTCTTATTGACGTGTCCCTTTTTAGTCGTTTTGGTCACATTTGGTCAGCAAGAGACGTCATAGAGATGACGACAAAATGACGTTAAATTGACCTCCCTAAGTCACAGACAAAAGACGTCCCGTTAATGACGTCATAATGACGTCTTTAAGATGACGAAAAATTGACGCATATGCTTTTTTTTAAGCTAAAGATGATGTCAATTATTTTATTTGAAGATTGAGATGGGAAACACGCCTTAGCCTGCTTGCCAGTTTCCTTACTGCAGGGTCGCATCTACCATCTCTCTCAGGACACTGTCCAACCTGGAGATGCAGATTTTTTCACTTTAGCCGACAGGTATTTCTTTCAAAGCTAATTCTGAGATCACCAACCGCAGACCGGTCTCGAACTATTTTGGTCTCATCGGTGTTACGGTTATCAGGCGATAAAAAGCGAGGGATGTTGAATACACGTTGCCAGTTTGTTGTCCATTACGCACATCTATCAGTGGGGTTTTTTTCTATTGCAATTTTGTAAAATTATTAGTCCTATTTTTCCTGTCTTATGATATTTCGGTTGGATTTTTGGCACGAATCATATACATGTGCTCCACGAAATTTTTCTGGCGGGTTTTCCATACATGACTTCATTAGAATTTTATGAGCTAGTATGGCGAAAAAAAAGACGTCGTGAAAAAACGTCACTTTAACGACGTCAAGAAACACGTCATTCTAATGACGTTAAAATGACGTCATAAATTTGGTCTGATGACGTCCTATGAGCAAAAGTGACCAAAAATGACATCATAATGACGTGCTACCACAAACTTCTTGGGCTGATATAAAACGATATAACACAATTTACTTTAGTCAAAAAGGTTATTTTTGCAACATACAGAGTTTTAGAGTTAAAGGATTGCAGATGGCTCCCTCTATATTTAACATCAAAAACATCAGTAGATTTCAATTTCTTAGTGTGAAGTACCGAATTTCGAAAAAATTTATAAAATTTAAAAAATTAAAATAAAAATGAAAATAAAATTGCGATAGATTGTTATATTTTCGTTCAAAAAAATTTATATTAGCATTCTGTACAGACCTTTCAGAGACATCCTGTATACAGGGTCATGAGCTTTAAGAAAATACCACATTGGATATTTTTTCTCTTATAGTTTTTGAAAAATAATTATCACAGCTCTAAGCTAAAAGCAATAAGTTTAGTGTCAGAAATGAAACGGGAAAAATATCTATTATTTTTAACACGCTTTTATTAGCTTGGGTTGTATCTATCTATCTATCTATCTATGTAACGGAATCTTTGAGCCTAATTTTTACCAACTTCCAGCGATTCAATTTCTTTGAAACTTGCACACGAATCAAGGACCGATGACAATGCAATAATTTAAAAACAGTATCCCGTTATCCTGATTAGGACCGCCAGGATAAATAAATTCCTTTACAGATCCTCTGTGAAAGAGTAAGCGAGCTAGAGCTAGGCGAGTGATCTGCGCATGCGTGCATTTTCAGTCTTACATGCATACATACATAAATAGTTCGTAAAACATTTCAATATCACATGACCGCAGAAAACTAATTGATATATCGAACTAAAAAATGAAAAATAAATAATAGTTTAAAAAACTAAAAAAACACGCTTTTATATGCAACCGAACTAAAAATTAGAAAATAATTTTTCATTACAAAGAGTTTGTCACTTCAGAATAAAAGCGTGGGGTGCTTAATATATTAAATGTTATAATTATTCTATTTGCAAATATCTATGAGGGAAAAGTTATGAAAAAATAGTAAAATGCACCCCACGCTTTTTACTCTGAAGTGACAAACTCTTTGTAATGAAAAATTATTTTCTAATTTTTAGTTCGGTTGCATATAAAAGCGTGTTTTTTTGGTTTTTAAACTATTATTTATTTTTTAGATTTGGATAGATATACATATTTCCAAAACTATAAAAAGATAGTCGCATCAAATGTGGTATTGTCTTAAAGCTGTTTAAAACACCTTTTAAATGGCGACATCATACAAAGGGTGTGTTTTATAAAAATCCAGTTTACTTTTAAACTCCTGAGGATGACCATATTTCTAAAACTATGATTTTGACATATCACATGTTGACTTTTTTAAAGGGTTTTAAAAGATCTTTTAAATAGTGATAAAGTATACAGGGTGTTCCATTTCAAAAGAGTATTTTCATGTAATATCAAAAACCCGATTGTAAATTGTTTTTTCTAATCATAAATCTTAAATAGCATAAAAAATGCTACTAGTTTGCTAATTTTAACTTTTGCGTATTTGGAGTAATAACGCAGTTACCAATGACGGACACTTTATTTGAATGACTCTGTAGAAACATTTAAAGTAAAAGCTAAAAAAAAACAGGAAATCCAAATTATAGTCGACTGTTTTTGAGTGAGCGGCGTTGAATTTTCAAGCTTTATGGATTTGGGGAACGTCAAAAACAATTTTCTTTAGGCTTTTGCTTCTAAATTATGTGCCTTTTATCCATCCCCTTAAAGATAAAGCGGTAATGGCAACAAGGGAATAAAATCGCTTAGGATGGATAAGTGTATATAATTATTGAAACTAGTTTACTGTTTCTTTAAAGTGTTAAAATAAAAATACAAGGAAGACTACCTCCACCAAATTTGAGCCCCGTATACAGGGCCAATCGTAAAAAACCAAAATATATCAATCAGACACGTCAGACTAAGATTGGGTGAGTTAATTACATGCTAAACAGTGTATCACCGACAATTTTAGGGTAAAGAAAGCGGAGGACTACAAAGTTGTAAAAAAAGTTATTGTGATATTCTTGAATTGTGTTTTTTTTTATTTAAAAAGAAAATAACATAGTTTAAGGATAATGAAAAATATATAATCCGGTATGATCTCAACAATTTCCACAAACCGAAATATTAACGGTATTTTCTTTTACATTTTTAAAAATCTATAGGCGCTTCCCCTAACGATAAAAAGGTATGCATTATACAGGGTGTTTTCTAAATGCGGTAAAAAATGTAGGAGCGTATTACTGAGTCTCAATTTTATAAAAAAGTTCATGTATATAAAGGTCCGGGAATGCTTTTATTTATAAGATACAGGGTGTTAAACACTAAAAGAAAATTTTTAATAATATCTTAAATATACCCTAACAAATTTTAATAAAATTTGGATGTGGTATTGTTGAAATAGGAAGTTAGATATTTACCCCTAAATTAGTTTTAATTATTAAGATCAGTGGCGGCGTGGGACGCATCTTAGCTAATAATATTGACAAAAAAAATGTACGACACTGACTTTTTGCAACTTCTATATTTTTTTGTATGAAACACTTAAAAATACAACTTCTTTATGCCCTCATATTTTTACATACCTTGGTTAGTTTTCCAGAAAAAAAATTCGCTAAATTGCATAATCCTGGACCATACAAGAAACATTAGGAAATTTTTTCTTATTTTAAAAATTAAGTACTATAACTTCTCACTATCAATTATGTAAATATCATTAACAAAACCTCATTAAATAACGTTTATATTCAGTATAACAAATTTTAATAAAAAAAAGTGTTTTAGAAATTTTGTTAAGTTTTTTGAAAAGTTTAATACATTGTATCTTGAGAACGCCTAAATAGGATTTTGAAAAGTTTGACTCCGCCCTAAGAAGTCCTAAAAAACAAAAGATATTTTTTTTTCATGGTTACTTGACTTAAAATAAACCGTTTTAGCTTAATCATGGCACTATATATTGGAATTTAAAAGAATATTTTTTTTTTTAACAGCAGAACTGTTATTATATGCAGAATGTCATATTCTATCAAATAAATATATAAAAGGAATGCCATTTAAAAATTGAAAGTAGTAGTTGTTTCCGGTTAAATTGGAAGTAAAACAAAACCAGTAAATAGATCAACCAATAAACGAATATGTCAAATAACTATATACCAAATTTTATTTTTCTATCCTAAAAGGTAGAAAAGTTATAAGGGGTAACCATCTGTGAGAAACACCTGGTATGGTTATTATTAAAATACAATCTTTAAATATTTTTCACTTTTTAGAGTTAATGGAAGTAAAAAATAGACTACCCCTATCGTTACTGTTTCACGTTGTATATCTTATCCATTTTTAAATATCCAAAGTAACTAGCTCCCATTCTGCATCCCAAATATACTTTAGTTTACGTGAAAAAGAATTTGCTTTAGCTTTTACCTCAAAACGATTCGAACAAATGCATTTTAGGGATTGCTAAATGCTTTCTGCTCCATTCACGATTACATTTAAACAGAAATAACAAGATTATCCCGTAATTCTATTAGTTTGCTTGGTTTCGCTCTACCACGCATTTTCCTAATTACTACAAAGATAATATATTTCAGGAAAATCGATAGCGACTATCCCGATCCCGATTATAATTAATCAACTTGGGACAAGTTATGCCACGTTTATTTTCGGTTTTGTGGTTGACTGCAAGAGTGTAATTGAAAAGACGTTTAATATGACTCAAATTTATGTATTGTTGGTTTAAGAGGTGTTAAATGTTTCGTCATACCTTTGTTGTTTCCTCTTAATATCATGTAAAACGACAGAAACAAAAAAAATACATTACCAACGTAAGTCCTGGAGAAATCAATTAAATGTCAACAACTATTGTATTCATGTTTCGATATTTTTGACATCTCAAACATTTTCATTAATTTAATTGTAAAAGTTAAGTAAATAAAAAATGTATAAGTGTTTAGTGCCTATGTTTCGAATTAACCAACTATCCAGACCTAGTTTGCTGTACTGTGAACCTGTGCTTAACCTGCAACTTTGTGAACGCAAATTATATTAGGGATTAGGAAGTAGGGTCCAACAGCACCCAACAGCTGTTTGGGATGCTGAAATTTCACCCTTTAATTCAATAATATCATATTATTATTATTCGTGCGGCGTAAGTTGTTCAAAACAAAATTTAATGTCAAGTGCTGTTTTGTGATTTTATTATACGATTGTTAGTATTTTTAATATAGAGCGTTATTAATAAATATGTCGCAACGATATACAGAAGCCAAACAAGTTCTTAATTTCAAGACAGTAAAGTATTTTCTAATGGAGAAAAAAAGGTAACCTCCATTACCCGTGAATTTGGTATTAAATGTAAGTTAAAAATATTTTCATTTTCATAAGTTTAAAGTTTTATAATTTAAATGAAGTAGTTTAATACATTTTCTAACGTCTAAATTTAATAAGTCAATTTTTCTTTTAGCTTACTACTGTCGTCCAAGAGAAAAACACCGAATGTGAATAGGTTTATAATAGGGCTGGCAACCGGTTTTCGGTTAACCGCGGTTTTGGCCAAAACCGAAATCCGGTATTCGAAAACCAGTTTCAAATACCGGTTAACCGGTATTTAAAAACCGGTTTTCGAATATCGGTAAACCGGTTTTAAAAAGCGGTTTTCAAATACCGTTTTTTTGGATAATCGGTCCAAAATCGAAAAGCGGTTCTTCTTTTAGGGGGGCGGCAGACGTTGTTTAGGGGGCGGCAGAATTTTATTTAGTAGGTAGAATTGAAAGAAATTAAAGTGAGGACCTTTTTTTTGTCTTCAAAATTATTTCAAGAATAAAAGAAAAAGAAGAAAATGAAATAATAGATTTCGGTGTATCGGATTTGAAAACCGTTTTCGGTTTTTCGGTTTTAAAAACCGGTTTTTAATGCCGGTTTTTTAATATTCGGTTAACCGGTTTTCTTTTTTCCGGTTTTTGCCAGCCCTAGTTTATAATATACACACACGGTGTTTTTTTGTTGAATGGCAGAATATATGTTACAATACACGACCTGACCTAATCTGTATATGACATCAGGTAATGTGACGAAACATTCACAACCTTTGACACAAAGTATATGTCCACGAATGCTTAAAACCTAAATAGAGCGTGCCTTTGGAAGTTCTTACCGACGGAAAAACTTTTTATTTATTAACACTACGAAAAACAATGTCTCTTTCTAAAAAATCCCGCTTAGTAAAAATATAAATTTCACTTGTAATATCACTAGTGCATAATTTATTTTTAGATTATTTTTCAAGGCCACGTTTATTATAAATTTTTTAAAAATATTCGTTGCCAAAAAAAAACCTGCAATAATTTAAGCACATGTAGTATTCGGTAAGAAAACGAAACACCAAATTGGTTTTAAATAATATTTTTTAAAATAACATGTTTGTTCCTTCAACACGGTCTTTAAAATATTTACATAAAATACAGTGGAACCTCAATAACTCGAAACTCAATGGAACGCCAATTTACTTCGAGTTAAAGAATATAGGTGCCAATTGTAGCAAATGGGCAAGGGACAGCAATAAACTTTGACTTAGAGAGAATTTCGACTTGTGGAGGTTTAAGTTATGGAGACTCAACTGTAATTATGTTTCATTTTCCAATTATAGTTGCAAATATATGTAATTTTAGAGCTTATCATTGTTTATTCTTTTAAATTATATGACATTTATATTACTACAGTTGGTAAAAAGGTATGTTTTAATTTTTTTAGTCCAATAATTAGCTTTCGTTTATTCAGTTATTTCTGCTACTTCAGCCCTTAGATAATACTTTACTTATTGTAGTTGTTCCTAAATGTTATTTAGGAACTTAAAGCTGTAAATTATTTTATATTATGGTATGCCTAAGATACTACAAGAGGTAAAAAATTGCATTTTTCTTAATTATGTATTTGAATGACAGGAAAGACGTAAAAACAAATTCTATGATTATTTCAAAAAATATCCACTATAATTATAAGTGAACAAACCTAGAAGTAAAAAAGGAATGCTGGGCGGGGTAAAATGGTAAAAACCCAGATGTATTTGTAAAATGTAAACAATTTATTCTTTAATTATAAAGTCTATATCATGGCCCACAAGCAAACTTAAATTTTAAAATTAAGGATATTAATTTAGGATTAAAAAGTATAAAGTATCCATTAGGTATTATTTGTTTTTTTAAATAGCTCTCAGTTCACATAATTGAATAATATAATAACATGAAACATAACTACATCACTGGATTCTACATAAAAAATAACTACTAATATCGGTTGATAATTTTGTTGTCAGTTTTAAGACCATTAAAGAACAAGAAGGGTCTAAAAATATTTAAAAATAAAGAGTTTCGCTCTATATGTTAAAAGCGAAGAGTTCCATGAAAAATATTTTTGTGTTATCTGTCGATTCATCAAAAAGAAGCAACAATTTGCAAAAACCGCAGATCTCCATCTCTAATAACACAGCCCCACGAAAAAATGAAAGTTTATACACAAAAGTCAGACATAGTAAATCCCATGTATTTTTCGACGGTGGATCTGATCTTGAGCTCAAAAATGGTCTGGAATTGGCCCTACGGGCTAAAAATAACCTCTATGGGCCATAAAATACAGTTTTCGGGATAAGGTGGGGTGGAGGGTGAATTCTGAAGCCAAAACCGGATTTGTGTTTGACATATTCTATAGCTTAGATTGTGCTTGACAGGTTTATGTCCACGTGCTCCTAGGGGGTCATTTTCCCAGTCCCAAACTGGGAATTTCAACGGGTTAGAAGCTTTTCGCCCATAGTAAGATGCAGAATTTAAAAGTACATAAAAATATCACTGTTGCGATTGCTACGTCTAAAACATGATTTTCCCGCCCCTAAGGAGTAATTTTTCGGGTCCCAAACAGTCACATAGACGTAAAACTCTTTAGCACAAATCCGGTTTTGGCTTTAAAATACACCCTCGATTCTGCCTTATCCCGTATTTCAAGGCCTATAAAGCCTTTCAGACGTGTAGATTAATTTCTGAGCTTGTGATCGAATTCAGCATCAAAAAATACATGAGAATACATATATGTCTGACTCTTGTGTATAAACTTTTATTTTTTGTGGGGCTGTGAATAACCAAGATGACCTGAAATCGCAACGAAATCAGGACACCCTGTACTTTTCAGTGTGTTTTAAATTGTTGCTTAATATAATTTTTAATTAAATATTTATTTAATAGTAGCTAAGTCCAAGGTGCTAAATGGAAAGTTGCTCAAGCGTAAATTGTTTTTTTTTCCGACATACGAATAAATACTCTTGACAGCCCGTATATTAATCTGCCGCGCTGTAGTAACTTTAGAAATCCTCCTCTTGGATCCTCTACCATACGAAAAAGTTAGTTAAAAAAATACCTTGCGTTTCGTTTCAAATAACAGTTAAACAGAAATAACAAGATTATCCCTTAATTCTATTAGCCCGCTTGGTTTCGCTCTACCACACATTTTCGTAAATTGCTTCAATGATAATACATTAGAGGAAAATCAATAGCGACTATTCCAGTTCTGTTTTAGTTAATCACTTTAAGACTGGTATTATTTCATTTATATTGTGTTTTGGTTTTGGTTTTGTCGACTGTTAGATTAACTATACAGAAGTTTTTATTTTAGGTACAGATGACGAAAGCTTAAGTATGAAATTATTGATACTATTATTGCATGGGGACAAAGAGTAGCTTTATAAAACACGTTACTTTAAATAACTTGGAAAACTAATAGGAAAGCAATAAATTGCAGAAATAGTATCAATCATATAATAAAAAAGATAGTGAATAATAAACACTTGGATTTATATTTTTTTACCAGGAACAGAGTGATTTTGCGCTTGGACAAAAAACTTTTCCCAAGGACTTATTCATACTTATTTCTTATGCATAATTTATAATTTATCGTTTTTAATAAAAATTATGATTTTATTGCTCCTGTCAGATGTCTTCTTTACCCAATGCTACCCTATTACCATTAATTTACGAAACTTTCGCTATTTTTTAGCAAAAATCTACTAACAATTCTACGTTATTTTTTTTAAACATAACCTAGCGTCAGATTTTAAATAATATTTAAACAGAAATAATACGATTATCCCTTAATTCTATTAGCTCGCCTGGTTTCGCACTACCACACATTTTCGTAAATTGCTTCAATAATAATACATTAGAGGAAAATCAATAGCGACTATTCCAGTTCTGTTTTAGTTAACCACTTTGGGGCTGGTCTTACTTCATTTATATTGTGTTTTGGTTTTGTCGACTGTTAGATTAACTATAGAGGTCTTAAGTTTTTTATTTTAAGAACAGCTGACGAAAGATTATTTTTTATGCTAACTTTACATGGTTCAAGTAGCCTTAGTAAGATAGCGATGCATGTAACTAAAATAAGATTTATTTTTATTTATCTACTTGCGCAAGTACTAAATTTTATAATTTACATGATATTTATACAGTCCCAGTGAGAACTGCGGCGATCGATTTCTCGAAAAGAAGGCTTTGAAAATTTTTGAAAATTTGGTTATATTATAAAGTCAAAAGGGGACATAAAACTAAAACATTTTGCCCGTTCTACCATTTTCGGTTATACCAGAAATAAGTATCAACTTTCCTATTTTAAATGGAACACCCTATATATTATTTATTTTTTAGATTCTGCTTAAAATTCTTAACATACTCAATTTATATGTTCTATACCTAGGTCCACCTGTTTTTAACTTATTTTAAATTTCATGTCAATAATGGCGTATGCAAGCCATTCCATAACCACCAATTTTTTTCTAAACAAAAAGCTTTATTATGAGTTGGGGTTGAGTTCCTTGTAGAGAAGGAACTTCTTTAGTAGACTGTATAGATATTTTTACAATTAATAAATACAGAGTGGTCCAAAATAATCGTTAAAAATTATAACGACAAAAACCGTAAAAGTCAATTTTTCAAATAAAAACCATATCTTTTTTACCATATCCTATTAGGCATCAAAAATAAGGGTAAGTTTGTAAGGATGTCTACTCCCAAAATATATCGTTTTCAAAATATTAACAATTTAATATTTATCTATTCAATGCTTTTAGTTACGGCTTAGTTGGCCAACTACACCGTACCTCCTTTATTTTACTTGTGTACCTATTAGAAAATATTTCTTTAGTCGGCAGACAGTTTTGACAGTTCCAACCCTTTGACAGACAAACATTTTTGGGTGGCCCAATGGTTCGGGGAAGTCTAATATTTATGTTCTTTAAGAGGATGCCATAGCACGTTAAATTAGCTAAGACGCTTTTTAAATATTTGTTTTGAGAAATAGTTGTACATTGAAAAGTTTTTTAAAATGATCCAAAGATTATCGGAAAGTTAATTGATTTTTGGTAATGGTAATAATTAACACATTAAATTTCCCAAAATTACAAAACCGTAAAATATAAAAGGTTTTAATTTAATAATCCTTGGTACCTGGTACCTGCTAAAGCCACTATGAGTCAAACTTTATAGTCTCCAGTGCATCTACCCATGTTGGGAGTATGTGCTGACAAACTTTAGCT
This sequence comes from Listronotus bonariensis, assembly GCA_014170235.1. Taxonomy (NCBI): domain Eukaryota; kingdom Metazoa; phylum Arthropoda; class Insecta; order Coleoptera; family Curculionidae; genus Listronotus; species Listronotus bonariensis. The sequence goes on from JACEGR010002968.1 coordinate 18,940, forward strand.
TTTACACAATAAAGCCGGCTGTCCATGAGAGCGGTTTCCGCCCGCGGATGATAATTCAGCGTTGTGATTGGTTAGTGCAAATTTAAAATGCTTTTCCCGCCAATCACAACGCTGATTTATCATCCGCGAGCGAAAACCGCTCTTATGGACAGCCGGCTTAACAAAGGTCTGCCGCTCACGGGCTTTTGGACTATATGTTTTGAATATTAAAATAAAACTGAACCCGATATGCACTTTCACAACTTTGTATGTCCCTATATACCAAATTTCGGTACGTAACTTTTTTAATATAAATAAAAAGGACTAATTTATAAAGGGTGTCCCAAAGTTCACGCAATATTTGAATTTTGCGCCATTTGTGCTGTAAAGTTTTTCCAACCAAAAAAAAAAAAATACAGCGTGATAGCTGACAGTTTAGGGTTATTAAAAATGGAGCGCTACACAAAAGAACAACGCATTTTTATTGTTGAGCAATAATTCATTACTGTATGAGTCATTTTCTGGTCGTGTAGTTTCCCGTTTTGGGGATCAGAATTGGCTGCCCTGATCATGCGATTAAACGTCGTTGGATATTTTTTTGGGTTTTTGAAGAGTAGGGTTTATGTCAACAAGCCCACGACCACCCACGCCTTGAAAAAGGAAATTGAACGCTGTATTAACAAAATTCACCACGTTTATGCAGAGGAATCATGGAATATTTCAACAAAAGTGTACGTATGTGCCAGCAAAGTCGTGGAAGCCATTTACCCAAAATGCTATTTCATACATAACCTAATACTGTATACTATATATCTTGATAAAAATTACAATTTTTAATTATTAACATGTGTTTTCAATTAAAATTACTTCTTGCGTGAATTTCGGGATACCCTTAATTTTTTTATGCCTAATTAGCAATTTATCATCTTAAAACAAAATTATTAATTTACTTAATTCAATTTCTTCGTTAAACTGCAAGTTTAAAAATTTAAGCCATTAATCTTACAGTAAAGTATACAAACAGGAGGTTCAACTTTTATAAACTTAATAACTGAAACTTTGTAACTTAAAGTTTCCGAAACTAGTGCAAGCCAACTAGCAGCTTTGTCAGTTACAACCAATCAAAAGTTTCATTTTTACGCTTCATAAAATACGATGTACCCAGGCTGCTCAGTGGGAAAATATTAAAACTTTTTGATATTAAATGGAATATCGACCATAATATTTTCATTTTTGTTTTACTTTCACTACGAAAAAATATTTGCTTTTGACGAATTTACTTTTACGTTGATTTTACTTTTTTTACTTTGAAATTTAATAGTTATTTATCATACAAGGGAAAAAAGCTTAATTGTTTTCCTCCACCTCGCGTTGGAAAACAACACAACCTTGAGCTAAAACCTAAAATTTTTCCCGTGTATAATACACAATTTTTTTCTGTGATGAGAAAAACAACGGCTTATTATTAAAAAAACACAATATTAAAGTCAGAAAATTACCCATGTAAAATTTTTAAAAAGTTTTAAACTGGTCGACTGGTATATTGGAAACACAATTAGACCTTGCATTACTATGGAAACTTAAGAAAATTATTGAATATCTGACAATGTAATTTTGTTACTTGACGTATTGAAATTAAAACTTTAAAACCTAAAGCAACCGTTTAGTAGTTATTTGGGATATTATAAAGTTAAAAAATATCTGACTGGACTCCTAATATAGGGAAAATGTATGCTATGTATAATAAATTATTTTAAAATTTAACATTTACCTTTACTTACGTGTATGTATGGCGGGGAAAAAAGTAGATACTTTTTTCCCACGGGGAAAATGTAATTTTATGAAAAGTCACATTTTAGTACCTGTTAACAGATACAATGTCATTTTTTTATGTCATGGAAAAAAATAAGCTTATTATCACATCGTGGGTCAGAACTACAACTAGGTAACTAAAAATTTTTGCATTTTTAAAACATCTACATCAACATATGCTGAAGTGGACATCTTTTTAGAGGTAGAACTAGATAACCTGAAAAACCTTTTTAATTTTATAGACAGTACTGGACAGTATCATACAGCGATATTTCAAGAAGACCGCTACAGCATCTGGCAAACTTTATGACCGCAATTATCTTAAAACTACTGTTTTTAAGTTATCTAGTTATAGTTCTAAATCCACGATATATAGTAATCAGTGTGCCTTACCAACTTTGACTTCAAAGTGATGTGTAGTTACTGCACAAACTGACAATAAAATTATTTGTTTTCACTTGAAAAATGTATGGCTTAGGTTTTTATTTAACAAGTGTTTTGCTTTTCTACGCGCTATGATCTTTAGACAGCAAACAAAAAAAGGGAAAGGCGGGGGTTGTGAGTAAGTGTGGGTTTTCATTAAAATTAAAAATTTAGTAACTTTGTAAATAAAAGTTTTTAGGTCGCTGATCACGATTACGGTGTTTAAATTGACCTCTTTAAATATAGTATTGGCGAACACCCCACGGACACCTGGTACGCCCTAACGTGACCGCGAACGTCATCTTCTAAATTTTTTTGACAAGAGTACCAAAAACGAACCAAAAACCGAATTTTATATCGAATACGATCCCTTGAGCACCTGCTGTACCGCAACCTGGCCTCGAACGTCGTCTCCAAGGGTTTAACAGACACATGATTAAGCTCCCTAAAAACCCTTAATAACGATTTTCGACTCTGCCAGGAAAAGCCACAGGAATAACGTTCATGGTTAAGTTCCGGTGCACCAGGTATTCGGCAGGTCGTTTTCGATATAAAATTCGCGATTCGATTTAGCGCTCTACAAAACCCACCACAATGATTTTCGGCTTGTTAGAAGATGATGTCCGCGGTCAGGTTAGGGTGTCCGTGGGGTGTTCGCCGATGTGAATGTGAATGAATTTTGGGAGAGTCCCACGGAAATGAAGTTCGTCGGCGTTCCTGACCTCCAGGTGTTCGAAGGTTTAATTTGAAAATCATAATCGTGATCAGTGACCTGAAAACCTCTGAGTACATGACTTGGGCCAGTACTGACTCTTATTTACAAAATTATTAAATTTTTCAAAACTCGTTTAAAAGAAAGCATTTCTTAAATAAATTTTTGGCTGCAGCAGCGCAACTTTCAGTTTTTATAGAGTAAAAGTTAGGTACCTACAAATTTTATAAATAATTTTTGAAAGCGAATGCAAAAACCGCATTGCGATCTGTCCTGTTCTAAAAAATTCGAACTTATGCCCTTTTTAGTGTTTCATTGCCTCGACTGTATTAGTTTTTGCTTAATAATACGGTTTAAAATACAAGCATTCAAAAATTAAACTTTGGGAGGATAAAACTTAGAAAACAAAGATACAGGTGAGTACACGGATGGACTTAACCATACCTGTAAAAAATTATCTTAAATACTTATTATTATTCTTTATAAAATGTTTGCTTCTTCTAAAATGCTAAATGCTTTAATAAAATTTACCGGAGAATATACAGGGTGGTTTTAATTTGGAAAAATTTTGACTTGAGTAAAAAAAAAAGAAACATATTTTTGAGACGACCTAATTAAAAAGGGTCAATGAGTATTCAAATGTATGTTAATTTTTTTTGCTCTCGGTTTCTTTGGAAAATTAAGGTTAATGTTACAAAAAAAATATATGTATTTTTATTTAAGTGAAATAAATATTTTTTTTTAAATAAAAGCGTTAAAAAATATTACCCTATAATATATAGAGAGATTCAAAATTACGAAAATGTTTATTGGGAAATAAAAAATAATTGGGTATAAATATTTTTAAACTACTTATTTAAATAGCGTTAAAAGGTAATAAAACGTTTAACTTTTTATTGAATAAACCGTTACTTTTTCTGTAACTACTTACATACACGTTAACTTTACTTGATATTGTAAGCATATAAAAACTAGAACCAAATATATAAAAAACGTTTATTTTATTTTATTTTACACCCAATTCGCCAAGTAATAAAATGCGCTTAAAAAAAATATAAAACTTTTTTTTTTTTTAAGTATTTTTATTAAGCATTTATAAAAATATATTTTATCCATTTTTAAAATTTTTTAAAATATTTTTTTTGCGTTTTTTAAGCACCCTGTATATTATAGTGCAAATTTTATTAAAGCTTATAGCATTTTAGACGAAGCAATAATTTTTATAAAGAACAACTTCTTTTCGAAATAATAAAAATAACAAATTTAAAGGTATATTTAAGTCCATCCGTGAACACACTGTATATTATGTGAAACTCTACCACTATTCTATTAGGTAGAATAACCGCCTTTATTTTAAAGAAATATTTTAAAATAACCCCATATAATTAAAAATAGCTGAAATACTTATAAAAATAATATTTTTTCTTTATAAATGCATATTAAGAATGTCAAAAACATTTTTTAAATAAAGATATTTTTATTATTTTAAAACCTTAATTAACATCTTTCCTAACCTGTTCATTTAATTATAAAATTCTTCGGTTTAAAAAGAAGGATATTCAATATAAGTTATTTATTAAAAGAACGGTATAATTAAAAATTAATTAACTTTTTTGCGCATTTTTAATCCATTAATATTGTATTTTTCTCTAGAACAAAAGGCTTTTACAAAAAGTTGTTTCCTTGCCCTTCTTAATACCTAATACCTAAAACAGTTAAAAAGTAAAAACCAAAACTAAGTATTCTTGACAAACAGTCGAAATCATTTTACAAAAATGAAAGAGTTAAAAACTCCTTACTGCTTGATATTTCCCTGCCCTGCAATGTTGCATCTGTAGAAACACTGGCCACGATGCAGATTTTTACACTAGAAATCTGCATCGCTAGATCGGACAGTGTTTGATACATTTAACCTTGCAGTTCAAGAAAAAAGTCAATAATACTTAGGCCGCGGTCCGATTTATGCTCACAGCGCTCATAGTGTACCAACACGCGGTCCGATTCGTGCTTTTCACGCTTACTGTTAGCGTTGTGAAAGCTATGACATCACAACCTAATGCTGACAGTACTCACAGGTCGGATCGTTAGCATCGAGGGCATCGATTTAAATCAATCTTTGTCAAAGATTCATTATAGATTAACAAGATCCGACAGTCAGACAAGGTAAATAAAATATGACAGAGATGTGGTTTTTAAAAACCTTACAATTTACAATACTATATTTATTGTCCTATTGCCTATCTTTTTCTATAAAAACTAATCTTTTTTGTTAATCAAATTTTCTTAACAGGATAGTAAATAAATGGAAAATGTTCAACTGCAAAACTACCACTTTTTTGAAAACCGTTTGTTTTGGCAGAAATCAAATATTTGGATTTTGCTGTGGCCGACTTGCTGGTGTATTTTTAAAAATTAGCGGACACATAACGTGTTTGTCATTATCAGTGTTTAATTCCCTTAATCCTTATTATACCTATTTTACCTTTTTTAGAACAAGCAATGAATATATACTGGTAATGTAACAAAACTGTACAAATTTTCATTAGATGTGATGCGAAAGCGTCGCCACAGTTCAAAATAATCGTTTTTTTTTGTAATTTACGATAACTGTGGTTCAGAGGGACGCATTTTAAAAAACAAATGTTTATTAAAAGAAAAGTCCTATTTTAATCTAAATAATATTACCTTAAAATATTTAAAGCAAATTTAGAAACATCCTGTATACCTTTCAGTAACAATGTGGCTTTATTTAATATCTTACACAATATTTTTATATCATTATATAAAGCAGAGCAAATAAAGACGTTTTAAATCCCAACTCACGTAAAAATATTAAAGTGACAAAGAAATGGCAAGCAACAAAAATTTGCAGTATCAATATGGCTTTATTTAACATCTTACACAATATTTTCATATCATCATATAAATCAGAGCAAATAAAGACGTTTTAAATCCCAACTAACGTAAAAATATTAAACTGACAAAGAAATGGCAAGCAACACAAATTCTTTAAAAACCAACGTAAGCAAGTAATGCCGGCAACATTGGCGCGTCCGACAATATGGCTCAAGGCCAATGGGAGAAGTCTTTACATAAACTTTACATATTTACTCTTTGGTATTGTATCCGTGATTTTAAGCGTCTTAAATAAAATGTATCTATTGTCACTTTCCTTGATTGCGGAAAATGCTTGAAATACAAGCATTTTTTCATCCTCATTAGTTATACCACATACTCATGTTCCTATCTAGGTTTTGTTCAACTTGTTAAATTCGTTTGCACACTTACAAGTGGTCCGAATTATTATTATTACAAACAGACGTTGGCGCGCTCACTTAAATCGGACCGCGCGTTAGCAACCTATACGTCGTAAATGCTGTGAGCACAATTCGGACGGCGGCCTTAGTTTCGATAAGTATTTGTTATATGGATCTGGGTTCGTTTAATTCTTTTGCAGTGTCGAGAGTGGGCAAGATTGATAATAACCCACCGCCCATTCGCCATTTTGAATTCTAAAATAATTTCTTTGGAGTTTTTGATATTGCTCACACCGCACTGATAAAAACCAAATAGTTTAAAACCGATCTGCGGTTGATGATCTCAATTAGCTTTTAAGAAAAAACTTTTGGCTAGTGTAAAAATCCGCATCGCCAGATCAGAGAGTGTTTGACAAATGCAACCTTGCAGTGCAAAAAAATATTAGGCAGAAAGAAGTTTTTAAATCTTTTATTTTTGTAAAACATTAAAAAGTCTTTTTATGACCAATCATGAAAAAAAAACTTTTAATTTTAAAAATCTTAAAATTAAGTTGTAAAAGTCTTTTAATTTTTATACCAATTTAAATAATTATTTTAGCTCAAATAATGTTAAATTTTCTGTAGAGTCAAAGAAGTTTAGGTATTTGTAACCCCTATATACCCCATTACATTTAAACAGGCCTAACAAAATTATCCTCTAATTTTATTAGCCCGCTTGATTTTCTCTACTACCATTTTCGTAAATAAAGACAAGAAATGTGTATTTAAGAATAATTAGTCAGTGGCGCCTAATATTACATAACGATAAGTCCATTCATGCGAATTTTAAGCAGAAAAAAATAAATAAAAAAACTAAATTGTTAATATTTACAGTATAAATTTTTAAAAGAGGTATCCCTGTACAAACTTACTTTAATTTCTAATAAGTATTGGAAAAAAGGTAAATAGAGATAAGAGGTTCTTATTAAAAAAAAAAAAAAAAAAAAAAAAATTAAAGGGTTTTGTCAATACAATTTTTACCATTTTTACCACCCTGTATTTATTAATTGTCAACATATTAATACAAACAACGGAAAAAGTACTTTCTCTATGAGAAATCACCATCATCCTTATTAAAGGCTTTTGTTTATGAAAAATTAATGAGTATGAGCTAATATAATAATTGTAATTTAATGTTTTGTCAATTATTTTTTGTCTTTTACCAACTTTTTCTGGGTTGATAACGATTTTTCATTTAATAATATTTAATTTCTTGGCTCAATTAAAAAAAAAAACAAATGGGAAGAACACCAAAAATAAAAACGATTAAATATATCAAAAACACAATCATATTTGCTGTAACAGAAAAAATCTATCGATGCATTAATGAGTATTTCTTTTATCGATGAGCTGTGGGGAACCTGACGCTCCTTTAGATATTTTTTAAGACTTCTGCTAAAAATTAGTTAATAATATTACTAACTTAGCGATTTTCATTAAAAGAATTAAAATTAATAAATAAATTAATGCACAGAATTGTTCCGACTCCATCTTACTACACCTTTAAATATTGTGACATATATTTTTGAAATATACATATAGGCCAGTTTACGTCACTGGGGCAAATGTACCATATAGAACTATCTTCTTGGACCATGAGACCGGTGGACAAAAAACTAACTTTCCATTTTATCAACTAACTTAACTTGGTACGGGCATACCCCCACTAGGGGTAGCCTCGTACGAAGCTTAACTAAAACTTTTACTTTATACTTGATTTCACTAACTACTTCTTATCTAATATTTTTCTAATTTCTTTTCTCTTTAAATGTTAAATTTTCCAGTGTTTGTTTTGCATTTCTACGCGACTCAGTTTGTTTAATGTTTTTATTTTATTATTATAAGAGTAACCTAGAAAATTGTTTAATTTATACTGTTAAAACCTTGACACCTCACGTATATCTTTATTTAGCAAAATTCCCAATGTTAAGTAACCTAATTAAAATGTATGCTTATTTTAAAATTTCCAAAATGTATATTTTTAAAAGTCCCAAAATGAATACTTTTTATACTAGGTGTTTCACAATATTCACCAATATTAGTTAAACTCCTTAAAATAACTTTAAAAACATTTAAAATTTATTTACTAAATTAATAAATGTATCTATATTTAACCTCTGGATTTATTTTATAAATATGTCTATTTAATTATAAATTATTTAGAAGTTTGCAAAATATATTTAATTTTACCTACACGTGCAAACAGAAAATAAGTCTTCTAGTAGTTTGATTTTATTAGCCTAAAAAACTTTTTAATAACGAATTTCGTAAAGAAATTTGCAGTAAAAAGAACATATTTAATAATTAATAGTTTAAAAAACTAAAAAAACACGCTTTTATATGCAACCGAACTAAAAATTAAAAAATAATTTTTCATTAAAAAAATATTTTCACTTCATAGTAAAAAGCGTGGCTTAATATATTAAATGTTATAATTATTATATTTGCCAATATCTATGATGGAAAAGTTATGAAAAAATAGTAAAATGCACCCCACGCTTTTTACTATGAAGTGAAAATATTTTTTTAATAAAAAATTATTTTTTAATTTTTAGTTCGGTTGCATATAAAAGCGTGTTTTTTAGTTTTTTTAAACTATTAATTATTTTTCATTTTTTAGTTCGTTATATTGCACAAAATTCTTAATATAACAGTAAATTAGAACATACTATTTAATTAAGCAGCAAAAAGAAAATAACCAGCCCCCTATGAAATGACAATGGTAGCAAATTCTAAAATTTGCAAAAGATTGCAACTCACTAAAAAATTTCTTCTTCATTAAGTAGCAAAGTTTCAAATTTTGCCCACAGATGGCAATCCAGGCAATGTTTGGACCGTTGCCAACATTTTGCAATCCACTAAAAAATTTCTTCTTCATTTAATAGCAAAGTTTGAAATTTTTCCAACAGATGGCATCCTAGGTGTTGTTTTTATAATATAATGGATTTTTTTTTCCTGGCGATTAAAAAAAGATAAAGGGATACTGTTTGCAGATTATTGCATTGTCATGGGTCCTTAATACGTGTGCAAAGTTTCAAAGAAATCGAATAGCTGGAAGTTGGTTAAAATTAGGCTCAAAGATTCCGTTACATAGCCAGATTGATAGATAGTTACAACCCAAGTTAATAAAAGCGTGTTAAAAATGTCGCCAACGATCAAAGTTTTCACTCAAGTAAACTGCGTTAGATCATTGTTTTCTGGTCAAGAATTTGTAGTAACATTTTGCACTGACTTTTTAGAAACATCCTGTAAAGCGTGTCCCAGGATAGGTGTTACGAGAGGACAAATAAACCAAATTTTTTTAAAATTTTTAAACAAAATTTAATAGACCAAAGTTGTATAAGTAAATATGTAAATAATTGAATTTTTTTATCAAAATTTGAAGTTGAATCATATCTGGGGCATGGCTTCCCCCACAACCCTAATCATTCTGAATTCTATTCAAAGAAGAGCTATTCGTCTCATTAATGATCCTTCACTTACAAAAAGGCTTCCTTCTCTTGCCCATCGTCGGGCTGTGGGGGATCTATCGCTTTTTATAGGTACTTCCATGGCTTCCGCTCTGAAGAATTGTCCAGTATAGTTCCTCCACTCACGGTTCCCAACAGAGAAACTAGTGGTTCCGCGCGTATGTATCCCTATACGGTCCAACTAAATAGGCCCCGAACTTCCCACTTTGTTCGTACTTTTATCCCTAGAGTTTCTAGAATGTGGAACCTGCTGCCCGCGGAGGTCTTTCCTTCCTCCCAAATCTTCAAGTATTTAAGTCCCGTGTCAACAAACTCCCTCTTACCTCGCTTAAAAACATCCACGGTACGTTAGTATTTATGTTTTTAGTCTTCGTGGTTTGTCCAAAGATAAAAAAAGAAGCATTAGAGTAAAAAAATTTATTGTCAATTTTTGCATTACGCATTACAAATGGGCAAGAGGAAGTAAAAATTAAAAGAAAATTTAATAATTTTAAATATTTTTTAAGAATTCGCTGCCTTAAGCCAAATATTTCAAAAACTAGTAAAACATAATATAAAAAATTGACAAGAATATTCTTTTACTTTAACGCTTTAACTTTATATTTCGACATAAAATTAAATTCTCTACAATATTTACTTATAAAATTTTGTTTTATTAAAAAAACGGTACTTTATTCTTGGTCATTTTCCATATTACCAATCAAAGTAAAATTTTGTACTTATCAGTTTTGGACCATGCGACCAGTTTAAAAATTCTGAGATTTTTGGTCCATGTGTCCTCTTGTAACACCTATCCTGGGACACACTGTATAATAGTGTATAATAAAATATCTTATAAGTTACTAACCAGTTAATTTATGCACCGTTCTACAAGCGTAGTTCTTATAACCATCTCCAGGTCCAGCGTTGCTTATGTACAAATCACCATTTCCAAGGACAACATATTTTCCACCGATATCTGTGTTGGGATAAATGTTAATACTGTCATCTTGAATCCATGACGTTACCATTACATAGTCAGAGACGTAGTTGGGTATTTTGCATTTGAGGACTGCTGTGTTGCCGGCTATGACGTATTCGTCATGGACTTGGATGTCGTATTTCTGTTTGACAACTGGAAAAAGTGCACAAAGTGAGTGTCGTATCCCCTAAAGGTGAGGTATTATATAGTATCATATAAAGGTGAAGGTCGTATATTTTAGGAGTAAGGGGAAATATTTCTAAGGGTAAACAAGCAAAAATATTATACAGTTAAAAAAAAAACATGTACTTATATATACAATATACAGTAGTCTGGGCCAAAAAAAAAAACAGTTTACACGTATTGTACAGGGTGGCTCGAATTCGACGCTCATCATTGGGATTTCGGAAACCGTAAGAGATACAGGATCGGTTAAATGAAGGCAAAGTTGCGCAATTTGATGCTCAATAAAATGCCGTTTTGCGTTTTAAAAAATTCCGAGTACTTCCGAAGATATTCGAAAAAGACCGGAATTTTCAATTTTGGTTTCTATTGTTTCCTGGCTATATTTGTTAAGATAACTTAAAATGAAAAACACGTTTTTATGGCCACTTTTTCTGCTCTATAATTCAGTGTGATTAAATATTAAATCTGACGTTTCGGCTTCTGGCGACCATCATCAACTTAATTTTTTTAAATACGGACCTGATATTTTTTCAATTTAATTAAATCCTTTCATCACTCTTAAAACACTACATATCGCCACTTTGATATTTGCCGACGTTTCGTACAGAAAATTCCATCACCAGAATATTGCATATTTATTTCACCATAATACGGCCCTGAACTACATTTTTAGGGTAAGAAGGTAAAAAAAAGAATAAACTTATTACATATTCGTAATCTTTTTATTGCAACTCATTGATATCTAACAGCGGAAATTACTTTATTAACCGAAAATTTCATGAATATTAGACATAAGAAACAAAAAGGTAGACAACAAATCAGCTTACATAAACAATTTGTAATACTATCTTGATGCCCATATTAAAAATAAACATAATTTAATCACTATTATAAGTGTTCAAAGAGATAACCTTCCGCCTCGATGCATTTTCTTGCTTTGCTTTGTATTTTTAATACAGCTCGATTAATTGTTCTCGCAGGAATGGCAGCGACTTCCCTTATCAAATTTTGTCGTAGTACTTAAAGGTCGTGAGGTGCATTTTTAAATAAACGGTTCTTAAAGATATCCCCAAAGGAAATAATCTAGGGGACTAAGATCTGGGCTCCTAGCGAGGCCATCTTGCAAAACCATTTATTAGGAAATATATGGTAAAGGAATTGAGCTACTTCCCTTCCATTGTGGGCAGGAGCTCCGTCTTGCTGCCACCATATTACTGCAAAGGTTGATTATCTAGGGCGTCTAAGACATCATTCCTAATCAAATTTAGATATCGTTCGGAAGTTAAGGTCCCTTCGTAAACGAAAGGTCCAATAATTTTGTTCCTCCACATACCAATCCATACATTAAAATAAATAAAGTTCTCCCTTGAATTCGTACCTGCTGGTTAGTTTCTGTTAATAAAGTAATTTCCGCTGTTAGATATCAATGAGTTGCAATAAAACATTATGAAAATGTAATAAGTTTATTCTTTTTTTACCTTCTTACCTAAAAATGTAGTTCAGGGCCGTATTATGGTGAAATAAATATGCAATATTCTGGTGATGGAATTGTCTGTACGAAACGTCGGCAAATATCAAAGTGGCGATATATAGTGTTTTAAGAGTGATGAAAGGATTTAATTAAATTGAAAAAATATCAGGTCCGTATTTAAAAAATTAAGTTGATGATGGTCGCCAGAAGCCGAAACGTCAGATTCAACATTTAATCACACTGAATTATAGAGCAGAAAAAGTGGCCATGAAAACGTGTTTTTCATTTTGAGTTATCTTAACAAATATAGCCAGGAAACAATAGAAACCAAATATGAAAATTCCGGTTTTTTCGAATATCTTCGGAAGTACTCGGAATTTTTAAAACGCAAAACGGCATTTTATTGAGCATCAAATTGCGCAACTTTGCCTTCATTTAACCGATCCTGCATCTCTTACGGTTTCCAAAATCCCAATGATGAGCGTCGAATTCGAGCCACCCTGTACAGGTTAGACCTTTAATATTTATACAGGGTTCTCCATAATAGGCTACCCATCTTAATATTTGACTATTTTTTTAAGTGTACCAAACAAACATTTTATTATACTAAATTACAGCTTACTCTTTGTTATTTATGATAACTTATAAATATTTGGCTTATTTAATTCTAACTTTTAAAAATCACGTCTTCTAAATGACATCCACCAACTTCAACACATTTTTCAATATTAGATAAAAAGTGGTTTATTCACGGCACCCGATTTTTTCCTGTGGGGTTATTTAAAAGACAAAGTGTTTGAGCGTCGTCCAGGTACAATCGAGGAACTCAAAGTCAAAATTCGTGAACAAGTTAAAGCAATAAACAAAGGTTTGCTACGTCGTGTAATGAACCACTTTCTATCTAATATTGACGTTTTTCAAGTTGGTGGAGGTCATTTAGAAAATGTTTAAAAGTTTTTAAAAGTTAGAATAAAATTAGCCAAATATTTCTAAGTTATCATAAATTTCAAAGAGTTAGCTGTAATTGAGTATATTAAAAGTTGTTTTTAGTAAACTAAAAAAATAATTTATATAATATAATAATATATAAATATTAAAGTAGGTGGTCTATTATGGAAAAAGCTGTATAAAGAAGTCGATTATTACAGCTAACAGTTAGTTGAAGTCGAATCCAAAGAAATTTCAACATCAAATAACTTTTGAAGGGAGTGATTTTATTGAAAAATGTTATATGATCCTTTTTGAAACGCATTAAATTTCTCTTAAAATATGTATTGGATTTATTAAAATATTGATATTTGTAGAAGGTATAAACATCCAAACCTAAAAAATAAAAAATAGTTTAATGTTCAAAGACCGATTACATGGACACAGCTTATTTGATGACAATTTACGAAGAGAGCTTTTTTTTGTAGGAAATTTATTAAAAATTTGTCAGAATTTTCTAAATTTTTGTTTACCTGTGTATTTTATATATTATTTAAGTTCTTTAAAAAAAAGCTTTCTTTAATTTGTTGTACATTTTTTAGGTTAGCGAACACAAATCATTGTTTTACGATATTGAAATTACAAAGTTTGTCATAGATGTTTTATGATCGTCTGATTAAAAATGTATGTACATTTAGCTATACCATGAAATTTTAGTGGGGAAGATAAATATAAAATAAATTAGAAAATACTTGTAATCATTTAAAACCCTAAATATTATTATAGTGCAAGAATGTTTCAATGTTTTCTAAATAGTAGTAAATTTACTTTGAAGCTCTCTATATCTTGCCGTAGCAACTTCCAATTTTAAATTATATCATTTATCTAAAGTGCGCTATAAAAAAATTAATTATGACCCCAAACTTTTTAAAAACTCGCGTGTTTTGTAGAAAATATAGCGCATCAAGCAAAGTGTTTCATTTGCTTTTTAGCAAAAACGTGATGTTACACGCCTTAAAGGCCAGCTCGTCCATGTTAATGCATTAAAAAACACAAATCATGTTCCTAATCAAGAAAATAATTATCAAATACTGATCCTTTGCTTATGAGGGGCCAGAATTTTACAGAGCAAAGACACCTTTAATCTTTTAGGCGTCACATTTGAGAATAACCCTAACTGGCATAAACACATTGTATCTATAGCCACGGCAGCTTCAAAAAGCTTGGATTTCTCTTTTGAGCCAAAAAGTATTTTTACCTTCTAATTTATACACCTTGTATGTGCCCAAATCCGACCTTCCTTGGAATATTGTTCTCATATCTGGGGCATGGCGTCCCCCACAACCCTTACCATTCTTGATTCCATTTCAGGAAGAATTGTTCGCCTCATTAATGATCCTTTACTTACAGAGAGGCTTTCCTCTCTTGCCTATATATAAATATAAAATAAATTCTAAATATATTTTGTTTATTATCTTTTAAAATCAAAAATATAGCTCATGAAGGTTTTAATGTTTTTAAATAGTAGTAAATTTACCTTGAAGGTCTCTATATCTTGCCGTAGTAACTTCCAATTTTAAATTATATCATTTATCTAAGGTGCGCTATAAGAAAATAAATTATGAGCGCAACCTTCTTAAGAACTCGCGTGTTTCTCTCTCTCTCCGGAGAAAATTAGTTTTGGAATCCATCGCGTTACTTAGGCAATTAATTTTTAGTTGTTTGGAGCTATTTTCGTTGTTTGTGGGAAACCACTTTGCAATATTATTTTTAATGCTCGGTTGATGTTGCTTTTATATGCTGTAAATTTGATTTTATAAAATTGAAGCTATTTGTTACTTTTTTGTATTTATTCTATTGTATTTTGTTGAAATACAATGTGTAAAAATGCATAATTTTAAAAACCGTTTAAAAAATTCTGCTTTTCAATCGACGCCAATTTTTACACTTTGAATTATAATTTTGGTTTAATGTCTACTACAATTTATTTAAATATAAATTTATGCAATGTAACAGTAAGAGCGGCATTAACTAAACTAAAGATTAAGTTGATTTGATTTCGTTCATATGTCAATAAATTTAAAATTTGACAGTTTGCAAATAAATCTAATAAAACTTATTGAAAATGAAAAGTAATAATAAATTTAAAAGACTCAAAAATAAAAAAGAAATATACACAGTTTTAATATTATTTTAAGAAAAAATAACTACATACATTTTTATAAAAATTCTTATACAGGGTGTCTCCTTATTACGGTAAAAAAATTTAAGGACGTATTTCTGAGCCTTTTCTATGAAAAAAGTTCATGCAATCAAGGGTCCTTAAATTTTTCATTTTTAAGATACAGAGAGTTAAACTTTTCCAAAAACCTAAAAAAATTTAAACACTTTCTTTAGTAAAATTTGTTAGGCTAGATATAAACATTATTTAATTAGATATTTGTTGCTGTTGTTACATAATTGTCTATAGGAAGTTATAACACTGAATTTTTTAAGAAAAAATGTCCTAATGTTTCTTGTGTGGTCCAGGAATATGCAGTTTAGCGGATTTCATTTATTTTTCTAAAAAACTAAACAATCTACGAAAAAATGATAGAAAACAAAAAAGTTGTATTTTTGGATATTTCATCTGAAAAAACATAAAACTTTTAAAAAAGTTATTGGTGTACATTTTGTTGTCAATAATATTAGCGGAGATGCGTCCTCCGCCGCCACTGGTCTTACTAGGTAAAATTAGTTTAGGGCTTAATTAATTTTAAATTTTAACAAATACCATTTTTTTTTATCTTTGGACAATCCACGAAGGCTGAAAGCCTAAATACTAACGTATCGTGGGTGTCTTAAGCGAGGTAAGAGGGAGTTTGTTGACACGGGACTTAAATACTTGAAGATTTGGGGGAAGGAAAGACCTCCTCTGGCAACAGGTTCCACAGTCTAGAAACTCTAGGGATAAAAGATCGAACGAAATGGGAAGTTTGGGGCCTGTCCAATTGAACTGTATAGGGATGCATACGCGCGGCACCACGAGTTTCTCTGTTGGAAACTGCAAGAGGAGGGACTATACTGGACAATTCGTCGGAGCAGAAGCCGTAAAAGTATCTATAGAAGAGCGATAGATCTCCCACAGCTCGACGATGGGCAAGAGAAGGAAGTCTTTGAGTAAGTAAAGGATCATTAATAAGACGAACAGCCCTTCTTTGAATGGCATCAAGAATGCTGAGGGTTGTAGGGGATGCCATTCCCCAGACATGAGAACAATATTCCAGAGAGGGTCGAATTTGGGACACATACAAAGTGTATAAATTGGAAGGAGAAAAATACTTTTTGGCTCGGAAAAGAAATCCAAGCTTTTTGAAGCCGCGGTGGCTATAGATACAATGTGTTTATGCCAGTTAAGATTATTCTCAAATGTGATGCCCACAAGGTTAAATGTGTCCCCGCTCTGCAAAACCTGGCCACTCATAAGCAAAGGATGAGTGTTTGATGATTTTTTCGCGACAAGGAACACGATTGTGTTTTGGATGCATTAAATTGAACGAGATTTTTGGCGCCCCAATCCAATATCAAATTGAGATCCTGTGAAAGAGATATCTGCATCGCCCTGCGTTTGCTTTCCAAGTCGGGTTGAGAGATCCTTTCTTGGGAATAGGCTGGACACGTGCAGCTCTCCAGCTGTCTGGAAATATACCCGTGTCATAAGAAATTCGAAAGAGCCTGGTTAAAATAGGTGCAAGTCCAGGGGCACATTTTTTAAAACGATTGCTGGTATTCCTTCTAGCCCAGACGATTTCTTGGTGTTAAGAGAAGAAAGGATACGCCTAATGTGTTTTACCTTAAAAATAATATTGGGAACTGGGGGAACAGTTGGAATTGGATGATTGACAGGTGGATGAAGGGTTGAATTGGCAGCAAATTGTTTAGCAAATAGTTCGGCCTTTCCTTTAGATGTAGAAATAATTTCATATTCCAAAGTTAATGGTGGAAACTGGTGAAGAACTGGTACAGAAATTTTTACTGATGTTTTTGGCAAAGGACCAGAAGGTTTTGCTGCCATTTGAGCAAGAAAGTACTTTGTTTTTTATACGGTTATCAAAGGAGTCCTTGGCGTCTGAGATTGTTTGGTGGTAGTGGTTTCTTGCTTCAATGCTGGCCAGTCGGTTTTCTGGACTAGGATCCTGTAGAAACTTCTTGTGAGCATGAACTTTTAAAATTCTAGCTTTGTCATATGTTTTAGTGAACCAAGGTTTGTGATTAGAGGGTTTGATGGTTTTCTTGGTGTGAGGTACATAGGTTTCAACGCCCAATAGAATTGACTCGGTCAGTTGGTTACAGATTTCGGAAGGATCCTGGGAAGAAAAGCAGCTTAGAAATATGCCCTTAAATTTTCTTACCGCAATTAGGAAACACCCCGTATAAGTAAATAGTTATATAGAGAAAAATTTCTTCTAACTATTCTTTTATTTAGTATTTATATCAAAAATTATTAAATTTTACCAAATGCTTTAAATTTATTCAAAAAAAAACAGTTCTTTAGCATCGTTCTTTAAGGGCACATATCTTCATAAATGGGGGCGTTGTAAAAATAGAAACTTATTATAATATTTTCATTTTATAGTTTATTTGTTTCCTGGGAGTTTAGATTTGACTTCTGTCCAAATAGTAGGGGGCCCACGATGCTAAATGGGGATTTACTGGAGCGTTATGGAGACCTATTGGGTTGCAAAGCTTAGGTAATAAAAAGAAAAAAATGTTACATAATGTATACCTTTTCATCGGTGCGGAAAGTGGCTATAGACTTTTAAATATGTCAAAACAATACTATTATTATTTCGGCTTGTGGAAATCGTTTGAGTCGTATCGGATTATATATTTTTCGTAATCCTTAAATTATTTTCTTTAAAATAAAAAAATAGCCATGCTCGAAAATGCTAAACTGACTTTTTTTGTAGCCCCTGTTTTCTCAAATTATCAGAATATTGGAATTATAGCATGTAATTAACTTACCCTATCTTAATTTGATGCGCTCGACAATTTTAAAGAATATATTTTTGTTTTTATGATCGGCCCTGTATACGGGGCTCATATTTGGTGGATGTACTTATTATATACGGTATATTAATCTGCCGCGCTGCAGTAAATCCCGAAATCCCCTCTTGGGCTCCCATACCAAAAATAAAAAAGATTTAATAGACATTTTAAAAAATTAAACTCTTTTTATAACCATAAAGAACTATTATGTTCTTGCATAATACATCAAGTTAAAATTTCTTTGAAAGTAATCTTTCCAGTTATTGTATTAGGCAAGGACAGAAGTTCCCATAATTTTTTTCCTAAAGCCCCTCTTTACAGAGATATGTGCTCTTAAAGGACGCCGCTGAAAATCAGTTTTTCTTGAATAACTTTTATAGTACTTGGTACAATAAAACAATTTTTGATTATGATAAATACAAGGAAAGACTCTTTAAAATGGTACCCTTGTTAAACATTTGCTTTCATAATTTATTAGTCCGCCAGGGGCGGACTAACGATTACACAATACTGTTAAGTATTTTTACACCCTGTATAATACAGAAATAAAATAGGTATTTTTAGGTAGCCTTAATCCTTAGCTAAAAAAGCTACCCCTGTTGGATGTCGATATTCCGTTGCAAATGGTACTAAAAAACTTATAAAAAGATTTTTTTTAATTTTCACAAAACTAAAAAATAATGTTGCAGCATTGTAAAAGGTTCTATATTATTCGAAAATTAAAGCTAGATACTGCATAAAATAGGAGAGAGCGTTTGTCGAACCGACAAACAAAATTATTAAATACAACCCTGTTTAATCAAAATGTTGTTTTTCTCGAAAACGCTTCACTTTATCGATATCGGACAGGAGTACCTTTTTTAGCTAAGGGTTTAATTTATTTATATATATTATTTTTATTCTTTATATACATATTTACCATATTAAAAAATATTTTATTATACCACGTGATATAAGAGTTATTAAAAATGACGATTTCCAGTGGCGTCATTTAAGGGCGCATATCTCTGTAAAAGAGACTTTAGGAAAATATTTTATATGAACTTGTCATATTATTTTTATGTGTTCTATATGAATCCGAGAGATTGCCCACACATTTTTGGATAAAAAGTTTAATTACCTCAACATGTTTAATAAACCTTTTTTATTCTGGAGAAAAGCCAAATATTATTATTTTCATGTGATTTGTTTTGGTTCGGAAAATTGTCTACATATTCTGAGATACTCTGATAAATCGTAAGCAATGCCTAAAAACTCAGTTTGTTCATGATACCCTAAAATTTTTACAACTATCAAACTAAAATTTATTTTAAAATACAGAAGGGTTCATCGTTAGGTTGCTTTTAGAGCTGCGAAAATCAATTTCAATTTTGATTCATAAAGGACTGGAGGAGTGCGCTTTTCTAAAGCGCCGTTAAATTTTATGGGTCTTCGGTGCCGAGTGAACTCGACAGCAAAAGTTATAAAGTGCAACTGTTTGAGTTTTTGATATGTCACAACAAATGTAGGTTGCGGACACAAAAATCTGTTTCGTTTTATTTATTACGAATTTGGGCAAAGGAAATTCTGCTTTGAAAAGACATTAGACAATTTTATACTAACGATAGAAGATAGATAAGAAGATCCGAACTAAATACTACCTTAACCCATTTGATACCGGTAAAAACAAGTATTTAACAAGTAATGATTCCATTTAATCAAAATAATAAATTTATATCTTCATAAAAACTTTTTACCAATTTTACGTACTGCATTTTAAATCTTAAATGCAGTAAAAAAAGTTAAATATACCCACAAATTCTAAAGACACCTGCTTGTGTTCTAGAAAACATGACCCATCTGGCAAACAAAATTTTAATTTGTGGTTTGAAGGAAAAATGTATTGTTACACCCTCGACATTAAGCGAGACTTTTCCGTGAAAATTAATTTTCATATACGACGTCGCTACTCTTATTAATAATTTTTACCAGCTTTTTACAAAAGCACTCTAAAATAATTATTTCTAGTAATATATTTTAATAAATAAAATTAATTTAGTAAAGAAGTCTATACGGTTTTATACGATGTAAAATAAAATAAAATTAAATTGTATATATGTATATATTACATATCCAAAATAAGACATATAATATGGATAGACTGTGTAGGGCTTTCGCGGCCATCTTCTGCTAAACTTAAGTTTTTGGGCTATTCGGCCGCCGTTGTAGATTTTGTATCCTTCACGTTTCGCCAGAGTGAGTGGTTGGCATCCTAGTAGACTACTTGCGTACTACTGTGTCCCGGCGCAGACGCAGCAAATATTTATAGGCAGCTTGGGTGGGCGGGGCCTGTTCCGGTTGGCCGTTGCGTAGTTGTTATTCCTGCCGTGGTACTATTTTTGTGGTTTTAAGAATTGGTATCCACGTTTTATTGATCTTCATTGATCATTCTGTTTTGTTGAAGTTGTTAGTATGTTTATGTATCTCTATGGCTTCCCTGTATAGGGTGTCCCATTTTGGTTGTCCCTTATGGGAAACTTGGAAACCATAAGAGATATTAAAAATCTGATACCCCATTCTCGAGCTCTTTTTGGAGAAAACATTTATGGTAAAAACAGATCATCGCTATCGCGAAGCGTTTCAGAGATACAGGGTGATTCTCGATTTTTTCACTTTTTGAAAAGGCCCTGTAGCTTTGTTGTTATTACAGATACGAGAAAACTAATTGCACATTATTTTTTATTTTTATTTTAAATCGTTTATTGTCCAAAGAATCAATTTACAATTCTCATTGACAAACAGTGTTATAAATATATATATCTATACTAAAATTTTTCCTTACTTAATAATTATACGTTTTGATTTATCAAAATAATATGATTAAATTAAAATTATTAGAATTATTAGAAAGGCTAGAAACGTAGAGCAACGTCAGTCATTAAAATTTAAAAAACACACGTTTTTATTTATTAAAATAATATAATTAAGTTGAAATTAAAAATAAAATTGTTACAAAGGCCAGAAAAGTAGAGCGTGTCAATCATTAAAATTTAAACAATATCCAAGTACAATTACATTTCCAAATAAATACATCTAGATACTTGCATATATACAACATACATATAAAGAATTATAAAGACACTTTTTTCCGTAGAATCCAGTGGCGTAGCCAAAAAAATTTTTGAGCTGTCATTTTTGACATATGACCCAAACATGTTTTTTTTTATTAGGGACACCCTATAAATGATTAGGTAATTAAATTGCTTGTTTTTTTCTGATTAAAATAATATATCATAGTAGGTGGTTTAATAAATTTTTACGTCAAATATTGGAAAAATTATGATTTTAAAGACGCATTTTTTATTTTAAAATTTAAAAATCTCCTACCACTTTATTTATAAATATATAAGTATGAAATTTTGGTAAATAATATATATGATGTAGAAGATTATTAATACGCATAATAAAACGATACACGGTGTCTCAAAAAATTAAAATAATTTTTTTATTTTAAAATTTAAAAATTTCCTACAATTTTATTTATGAAAATAAAGGGATGAAATTTTGGTATTTGATAAATGTGATGGTGAGAAATATTATTATACATAAAAAAATGGTACAGGGTGTCTCAAAAAATTAAAATGATTTTTTTTTATTTTTAACTTTAAAAATTTCCTACAATTTTATTTATGAAGATATAAGGATGAAATTATGGTGGATAATATATATGATAAGGAAAAATATTATTATATATATATAAATAAATGATACAGTGTGTCCCAAAAAATTAAAAATAATTATTTTTATGTTTAAATTTAAAAATTCATAGCGTCCTTATTTATGAATTTGAAGCAAAAAATGTTTGGTACTGTATTAGTATGATAATGTTGTATAAAAAAATAAAAATCAAATTTATACAGGGTGTGTCAAAAATTTTTCGATTTTTTTTGGACTTTAATTTTTTTTTTTGTTTTTTTTTGCTCTATTGGTAAAGTTGACATGGAGAATTCATAAAAAATAAAAATAAAATAAAAAAATCAAAAATTAAAAAAACTTGATAAATTTTTAAGTTAATTAATATAACTTGTTTATTATTGTTGTTGTAAACTAATTTTTTGTTTTTTTTTCTACGGAAATGTCTCCTGAGCTAAGGGATGACAGATTCCTTTTAAAACAAAAATATAAAACAATTTAAAAAACAGATAGAAGCCGCAATGCGTCTTTAAAATCATAATTTTTCCAATATTTGACGTAAAAAATTTATTAAACCACCTACTATGATATATTATTTTAATCAGAAAAAAACAAGCAATTTAATTACCTAATCATTTATAGGGTATCCCTAATAAAAAAAAACATGTTTGGGTCATATGTCAAAAATGACAGCTCAAAATTTTTTTGGCTACGCCACTGGATTCTACGGAAAAAAGTGTCTGTATAATGTGCAATTAGTTGTCTCGTATCTGTAATAACAACAAAGCTACAGGACCTTTTCAAAAAGTGAAAAAATCGAGAATCACTCTGTATCTCTGAAACGCTTCGCGAAAGCGATGATCTGTTTTTACCATAAATGTTTTCTCCAAAAAGAGCTCGAGGATGGGGTATCGGATTTTTAATATCTCTTATCGTTTCCAAGTTTCCCATAAGGGACAACCAAAATGGGACACCCTGTACAGTCTGGCATGGTAGGATGAGGTATTAGCACGAACCTGGCAATTTTCAAATTTTATGCTCTGTGCCTGAAAAAGTGTGCTCTAGTACGGCTGATTTGCCAGTCTGTCCCAGGCGGCAGTTAGCTTTAGGTTCTTTAAGTCTTGTGTTGATCGATCTCTTGATCGTTCCGATATACACACTGCCACATGTACACGGTATCCGATAAACTCCTGGGCACGCCAAAACTTTACGCAGAATCTAAAAAATAAATGATATATAGAGTGTTCCATTTAAAATAAGGAAGTTGACATTAACTTCCCGTATAACTGAAGTGGTACAGCTGTCAAAATATTTTAGTTGTATGTTCCCTACTGACTTTATACTGTTACCAAATTTTCAAAATTTTCCAAAGCGTACTTTTCGAGAAATCGATAGCGGCAGTTCCCGGTGGGACACCCTGTAAAAGTTATCTAAGAAAAACGGATATCCGGTGGCGTCCTTTAAGGTCCCGTATCTCTGTAAAGAGAAGCTTAAGGAAAAACATTTAGAGGAATTTAATACATTATTTTTATATTTTCTATATGAATCCAAAAGATTGCCCCGATATTCTTGGACACACTGTATCCGAATCAAATTTAGAACCATCTTACCTGCTGATATATCTAAAGGGATTTTAATTCTATAAGAACAACGAACGCTTTGACTTTAAAGATGTAAAAGAACGAACTTGTCCCTCGAGACCATCGTTCTCGTCGTATTTGCGAAAAGTGCCGGCACTTTACAGCTATAACAACAAATTTGCTGCATGGTATAAGTCTAAACTTCGACGAGCTGGGCTATAAAACAAGTCGTAAATAAAAGCTTTTATAAATTAAACTGTTTTTTGCTTAAACAGTAATATTTAAATATAGCTATCGAAAAGGTTGCTTTCCTAAAAGGTTTTTTATACTTAGTTATAAAAAAGAGGTGAATACCCATTTATACAGGGTGTCTGAAAAGTCAAAGATAATACTTAAAGAGCTGGTGGAACAACTTAAAAATATCTAGAAAAACATAGGATGACATCTGAAGAAAAATGTAAACTGGGTTTCTTTAAACACCAATCCAACTTTCTCAGGGGTGGCAGTTTCTTTAAACTAACCACTTCTAATTTCGATGTGGCTTGTCCACAGGGTGGTTCTATATTTTAGTAGGTATGATTTGTTATTTAAAGTAGGAACTTTCTAAGCTAAATTTGTTACAGAAAAACTACTATTAAAACAATTAAATTTTATTTAAAGCAAAAAATAAATTGTTAAATAATGGTGAGTTTAACTAAATAAAGGCTTGAAAAAAACGAATAGTCTTTAAGATCTTATTTCTAAATTACCTTACAGTTTATTGTCAGTAAATTTGTCCAGTCTGCACAGCACATTCACTTTAAATCACTATTACAATTATTGTACAGTATATCTGTTGAAAGTCTCAAGACATTTTGTCTGCGGTGTTATTTTATGTTGTAATGCTCGGGAACGAGTTAAAAAATGAAAAGTTGAGAAAACCTTAGCGTTTTCACGGAATGTCTTTTCTAAGACAATTTGTACAAACACTTTGCACAAAACAGCTGGGAAAACCAAAAAAAAAACTTTTTGATAAGTACTTGGTTAAAAGAGCCTTGACGTTCTCTTTGTAATAGTTGTCCTTTTGACAAGCCTATTACGTATTATTTGTAACCTTATGTTACTTGAGAAAGCCCCAATACACTTTTGGGGGTGAAAATTTAAGAGAAAACCTTACGTTCTCGTAAATTTAACCGGGAAAAAGTAACCTCTTGTTACACGAGTAAAATCTTAATCCACTCTTTGGAGGTGAAAAAGAACCCTGGCGTTCTTTTTCTTCCAACTTGAGCGCGAGATGTAACCTTTTGTTACTACTTAAGCGGTCTCGGGGTAGATACACTTGGGGGAACATATAACGATGTTACGTTAGAGGTCTCCGAGTAGACAATGAATTTGGAAATATGAGTTTTGGGGAGAGAAACTGAAATAGAGGTGGGTCCAAAGAAAAAGAAAATGGTTAAACCAATAAAAATATAGAAACAAATTAAAACAAATATGGCTTCCATAATTTAGAAATCCTATTGGTCAACTAAAAGAACCAATATCTAGGGTGAAATTATTAACCGTTATTTTCGGAACTAGTCAAAGCCCCGACAAAGCATGCCGAAATTGCTGTGGCGCAAGCCACCAAAAGCGCGGCCGCGTTTGTGTTAAAGCGGGAGAAGCCCGGCGGAGATCTTCAAATGCTTATTTCTGATAGCGGTATTTCGCCGAAAGGAGACATGAACCGGGGTTAAATAAACAAAGAAAATTTAAATAAAAATTTCACAAAAAATGTTTAGATATGTATCTGTAATATACTAAATTGTTTAAATGAAATATATTAGTTATGGAGTCCTGGACCATTTTTCCAAGTCATTACTAATAAGCTAATTTTTCGCGAGTAGCTTCATTTTGACGAGACGACCAACTGTTTTTCCTTACAACAATTTTCGTTGGTGGTAAAATACAGGGGTGGCAAAGATAAACTATTTTGATTTGAAAACCAGGATGACGTATCACGCAATTTGTAAGACAATGTGGGTGTTAAAGTATATAAATATTATCTGATCAACAGAAAAAAAATCAGCTGGTTAGTAGTTATTTTTCACGACATCGTTAACCATACATGTTGGTGGTAGGGGAAACCTTACATTTTGTAGCACAAATTTTGTTTTGGTTTATCTAGATAATTATCTTGCAAATTAACAAAGAAAATTCCTGTTTGTCATACATTTTTGATGTCTTTCAAATCAACACACTTAATTTCTGCTACCCTTGTAAGCTACAACCAACGAAAGTTATTGTAAGGAAAAAGTTGGGCGTCTCGCCAAAATAAAGCTACTCACAAAAAAATAGCTTGTTAGTAATGACTTGGAAACATAGTCTAGGGATCCCTAACAATATGATTGCATTTCTTTAAAAAAAATAGTAAAAATACCCTTTTTTGAATCTTGGAAACCCACCTAACCCCTTAACGCAGCACTGGGTAAAAGCATGGCCTTTTTAGTGGATGTAAACCACGTGTCTTTTTGTCGGTTTTTTGTGTTAATTAAGTGTGCTTTTAAGTATCAAAAAGCACGTGGTAAAGCTTCTGGCAAACAGCGAGCGGGTCGCGGCGTTACCGCGGCGTGGAGGCATTAGAGGACGTTGTAATACCAAAGAATACTAATCCATAGAACATCACAAGTGAGATTTCAGCGTACTACGAAATTTTAGTACCTACCCTGACCACCAGATAGCAAAAGTATTCCAATCGACCAATAGAAACTCGACATAGGCATCGACCAAATTTCTGATTGGTCTGGTGCCAGCTTTCGCTATCTGGTGGTCAGGGTAAGTACTAAAATTTTAGGGTACACTGAAATCTTACTTGTTATGTTCTATGGATTAGTATTCTTTGTTAATACATTGAATCCTTGTCTAACAGTCAAACAGTGATGTCGTGGTCGTCGTCCCGCCTGTCGTGGTCGGAGGTATTTTCATATAACATTGACGCGCTCATGTCCCGCTAAAGTCACGTTCTGCTCGCTATTTGCCGAAAACTTAAGAGAAAATCAATTTTAGCACAAATGCTTAAAGAAATTACTTTACTACCAACATTTAAAATCAAATTTTACTGACGTTTGTGAAAAAAATGTTTAAGCAGAGGTAGATGTAAAAAATTCTTAATAAAGCAATGTATATATTTTTCATGCTTTTTTAGCCTATTTATCTTGGTGTACACTTTTATTTCGTAATGTTGCTTTATAAAAGCACATAGTATACCAACACACGGTAAAAGGTCGGCCTCAAGGGACGACTTTGTACCCATTTACCGTAAAAGCGTATCGTATACTTTGGGAAAAATCGATTTTACCCCTGATTAATCACGTGTTGCTGCTAATAAAGTTTTTGGATTTTAAGGATAAAATAATTATGTAAGGTGATATAAGTTGCAAAATGTAATAGAACCTATTTATACAGAAGATTTAGAAATAAGTTTATGACTTTTAACGTCAAAATAGGTTGATTTACGTTAATTTGGCTATACAGACCATTTCTTTAACGTATCTCTCCTCCTTTTAAATAGCATCAGTTTAAAAAAAAAATAAAACTTTAGAAATAAAATTGTACCGTAAATACTATATTTTACAGTAACATGGAGAAATGATTTCTTTTAGGATGACTGCTAGGAGCGATCTTGAAAAAAACTAAATAAAAAACGGTTCTTGTGGCACCTTATTTTAAAGCCAGAATATAAAGTCAATACCTTTACCTTCTACAAAATGACGCTACTTTGATAATCACCTGAATACATTATTTGGATGGCCATATTCCTGAAACTAATAAAGTTAAATAACATTAATGTGGTCTTTTCTTAAACCTTTTCTAAAGATTCTTTTTAATGGTGATGTAATATAAGTTGTGTTTTATTTAAAAACAATAAAATTTTTGACCCACGGGAAGAAACTTTGGTAATTTTCCAGAAACCTGCGGCAACTCCGATTTTAACGAAATTTGGTATACGGGGGTTTTTGGGGCGCTGATAGCGAATCCGAAAGATTTTTTGGCGGAAAAGTTTTGTTCTTGAGATATTCATCATCAAAGTTCAAATTTGAACTAATCTTATAGTCACTATATTCTCCCTTTTTTGCACATAATTCTTGATTTAAAGCTAAAGTGTCACAAAATATTTTATTTTCACCTTTTAAAACCCCGTTTTTCTACGTTTTTTACATTATTTTTGCATTAAATTGCGTGGCTTTTTTTTGATAATGCGGCAACCATACATACACATAAGGCTTCATGGCACACTGGGATTGAAATGATTTAAAGTATTGCTATGCAATTTAATGCAAAAATAATGTGAAATACGTAAAAAAACGGGGTTTTAAAAGGTGAAAATCAAATATTGTATATGCCACTTACGCTTTAAATCAAGAATTGTGTGCAAAAAGAAGAGGGAATATTGTAAAGTCTGATGATGAAAATCTCAAGAACGAAACGTTTTTGCCAAAAATTTTTTAGATTCGTGATCAGCGCCCCAAAAACCCCCGTATACCAAATTTCGTCAAAATCGGAGTTGCCGCGGGTTTCTAGAAAATTACCGAAACTTTTAACCCGTGGGCCGAAATTAAAGCAAAAGAAAAGAACTTTCTACCAACCGTCGGCGTCGCGACGCAAGAGTTTAAAAATTTGTTCACATAACACCTTATCTGATATTTTAGACATCTTTGTAACATATTTGTCAGGAATTATTTTGTTAAATAGGTACATTTTTGTGAAAAAAGCTTTACTTTTTTAGAAACAGTACTATTGATAATATTTCCATTAGTAAAAAATGCTTTAAAAAACAATAGGAATTAAAATTGATTTCAATTTAGGTAATTTCAGAGTGCCCAAGGTTTGAACTAAAATCGTTAAAAGCTTACTCTATTGAATGCGATGTAGTGGCATGTGGAACGTTTCGAATAATAATAGAAAACAGGAGTGGAATAGTAGATATTTTTATTGAATAAAATTGTATTTAAATAGAAAACAAATAACACCTACATTGTTTCTTCTTCAAATCAACGACCTTCTTTCGTCCACAACTAATTCTATTCATAGTTTCGCCGACGATAGTACCCTTCACTCCAGTTTTCTGGTTCCTAAACCCATCACTAAACCTGACCTGGAAAACAAACGCAGAGCGATGCAGATATCTCTTTCACAGAATCTTAATTTAATATTGGATTGGGGCTCCAAAATCTCGTCCATTTTAATGCATCCAAAACACAATCATGTTCCTTGTTGCGAAAAGAGTCATCAAATACTCATCCTCTACTTATGAGCGGACTAGTTTTACAGAGCAAAGACACCTTCAATCTTGTGGGCGTCACATTTGAAAGTAACCTTAACTGGCATAAACACATTGTATATAGATACACGCCAGCTTCAAAAAAGCTTGGATTTCTCTTTCGAGCCAAAAAGTATTTTTCCGCTTCTAATTTATACACTTTATATGTGTCCCAAATCCAAACTCCCTTGGAATATTGTTCTCATATCTAGGGCATTCTTGATTCTATTTAAAGAATAGCTATTTGTCTCATTAATGATCCTTCACTTACAGAAAGGCTTCCCTCTCTTGCCCATCGTCGGGCTGTGAGGGATTTATCGCTTGTTTATAGATACTTTCATGGCTTCTGCTCTGAAAAATTGTCCAGTATAGTTTCTTCACTCACGGCTCCCAACAGAGAAACTTGTGGTTCCGCTCGTATGCATCCTTATACGGTCCAACTGGACAGGCCCCGAACTTCTCACTTTGTTCGTTTTTTTATCCCTAGAGTTTCTAGATTGTGGAACCTGCTACCCGTGGAGGTCTTTCCTTCCCCCAAATCTTTAAATATTTAAGTCCCGTGTCAACAAACTCCCTCTTACCTCGCTTAAGACACCCACGGTACGTTAGTATTTAGGTTTTTAGCCTTCGTGGTTTCTTCAAAGATAAAAAAACACAAACTTGATGCGTCAAGTCAAGGTCAGTTTGACACATACACCTCCAAAATATCAATAAAACTTTCAAAACCCCTTAAAATCTACGAAAATGGTCAGTTTTGATATATTTTTTTTTGTTGAACTAAACCAAGCATGATTGTTATGTTTTTCGAGCCGCTAAATATTTATACAAAGTTTATTTAGACCACAGGCCGTTTTAAATGTAAGAAAATTGCACAAAACTGGTCCCTGAGTTAAAGGCGCGGCGTGTGTGCCGTCATGGCAGGTACAAGTCATAGGCCCGCCGCAAATTGAACTCAGCCCATGCACAGCACACGCGCAGCCCACGCGTGCATAACTTTGTAAAACATGCTTTTAAATGGAGTGGCGCATATTGGACCCAGCCCAGAGCTAGCCCATTCTACTGCCAGCCACGCGTGGATAGGTTTGTGTTCGCCGCACAGATTTCGTGGGTCTTGTGCAGAATGGGTTTGTTTTAAAAATCTGAAATATGGTTGATTCCGAATTGGGTCCAATATGCCAAAGTCCAAACGTGGACGTGGGAAGGATGGGTTGAGCGTGGGCTACGCATGTATTGTGCGTGGGCTGGGCGTGGGCTGGGTTCAATTTGCGAGACAGGAATTTGGAGTCCCAGTATCTGAGCTACCAAACTGAAGTATTTAGGCCCTGTTGTACAAAGCAGGTTTAAACTCAGATTCGCTGAATTAAGGTCAGGCCTTTGAACTTTCCGTCAAATCCCAATTTCTTTCAACTCCTTGACACTGACAGCAATAATGATATTTTACGAAATGTTCAAAGGCCTGACCTTACTTTAGTAGAACCTTAGTTTAAACCTGTTTTGTACAACTGGGCCTTAGTCGCCAAATTCTGTAAATAAGGAATACAATAAGGTCATAAACATTTAAATAATGTTTAATATTTTTGGAAAAGATACTACCATTGTCGGCGCATATTGGGGGGCAGGTTTTGCAATAATTTAATAGGGATAATATAAGTACCGTTGTTGTTGTTGTTATAAGTTTAAAAAATAAAATAAGTCTTAAAAATTAATTTAAAAAAATGGATTCACACAAAATGTGTTAGGTAAATATAATTTTGGATTTTTTTTACATATTTCCGAAATCCATCAAATATTTTGGTATAGACATAAACGGAAATATTTTCTCTATAAATTTACCAAAATTAACTTAAGTAACGTATATTTTGGTACTAGACTACTTCTAAATAGTAAGAAATTAAAGGATTTAATGACCGTATTTTCGCTATTTCGATTAGTAAAGAATATTTTATAAAAGGCCGATAATTGCAAAAATGTATATCTACAGTGTGTCTACGTAAGTTGGCGTCATATGGAAAACTTTTTGCTATTAATTTGATGAAAAAAAAAAATATAATAAGTTCTGCGTGGTCCAAAACCTAAACTACAATGATCAGATATTAAATTGTGTCGTTCGTGTACGAGGTTTGGCAAAAAGTATAATTTTTCTTTAAGAGTTCAAGTACTTGTTTTTACAGATTTAAAGGTGACAGAATTAAAAATGACTTTTTAAAATGCAATTTTGTTTATTTACAATTTTTTTTTAGGCAAAAATGGAGAAAATTTAAGTTTGTACATTAGTACCTTACCTGTCATTTATAATCACGAAATGTACTGCACTAATAGTCCAAGATCCCAGTGCCCCCAGACCTTCCTTATTTTCTAAGAAATGAAATATATTAAACAATGTAGTGCTAGTATATACCATGCGTGTATGCAGATTTTCTAGCTTGAGCCGACGGCCAATTTTACGGTACCAGGTGCTAGAGGTAAATAAAAATAGCACTTACTTTTCTTAAAATTTCAGTGCTAATTTTTATGTATATTTTAAAAAATATCATTAAAAATTCATAATTAATAGTGCCAGACTCATTTTGGCGGCCATAATTTATACCAAGCGCTTTAAAATTTCCAAAAAAATAATGTAACTTTGTTTACAATCTCAGTCTTTATTTTTCTATATAATACTTATGGAACTAATTCAATAATAATTTTTGCAAGGAGCCAGACCAATCAGAGGGACCTAACACTTTCTTAGGCACACACAAAGGCTTGCTAAAATTTCTTATTAATAATTTAAAAAATAATCCTATCGGTCTTCAGTAATAATAAAGAATAATGTTAACATTTATTATCAGCAATAATTACCTTATAATTAAAAATATACAGTGTGTCCCAGAATAGGTGTACCAAAATGACAAATGGACAAAACATTTTTGAATTTTAAAACGACATTTTCGGAAAACTGGTCTAATGGTCCAGAACCACTAAATTCCAAATTTTACTTTGATTGTTATTATACAGGGCGAGTTATAACTAAAAATATAAAAAAGTCTCAAAACTAAACTATTTTTATAATTTAAAAATAGAACAAAATCATAAAGAATTTAATATTTTTGACATAAAATTTAAGTCTTTACAACATTGACTGATAAAAAGTTTGTGTCATTTTTGAAAAATAAAGTACCTTAATTCCCGGCATTTTTGATATTTTTAGTTATAATTCGCCATATAATACCAATACGAGAAAAATTTTGTTTTTCTTAGTTTTTGATCATGCGACACAAAGGATGTTTCATTTGTCCTCTTGGGACACACTGTATGATTTTAATTATGCAGTAAAAACCAAACTGTTTTATATTAAAGAAAGATATAGATTTGCAATTGACTATAATTTTTTAGTCAAACCTATGGCGATCTTAAATATGTTTTTTAATATTAAGCAAGCACTGTTAGTTGGTTGAAATTTCGAAGAAGGGCAAATTAGTGACAATTCAGTAAGTTTGACAGAGGGTGGAATATTGGGTCACGAGAAGCTAAAATTTATTTTCTGGAAATTCGTGAATGAGTGCACAAAACTCCAGATGTTTTCAAAAAGCGCAATCGGAAAAATATATTTTTTGCCATCATCAAATCGATGGCACTAAAGTGGTTTAAAGAATATGGATGGGCTGGCTAGATGGGCAGTTTAAATTTTCTCAAAGCCTAATGAGAGCTATATGGGTACATCGTAGCTATGGACTGATTTAAATCTTACGTTTCCTGTTTACAGGGTGTTCGGATTTCGTTGCGCAGGGTATCTTGGTAATAATAAGTAATTAATAGAGATAGAGACTTGCGGTGTTCGCGAACTGTTGCTTCTTTACAACAAAATATAACACAAACGGATTTTACATCGCCCTCCTTGTTTCTGATATACGGGGCGAATATTTTTTTCCATTTTTGGACCCCTCTCGTATTTCAGTTGTCTTGTAACTTACAACAAAAGTAAAAACTGATGGTAGTAGAATCCAGTGGTGTAGTTAGATTGTTTTTAAACATATTTTTTTAGATATGAACCAAACATATGATTTTTTTAATCAAACACCCTGTACATTTTTTATGCACTAAATTATAGTGCATGAGGGCTTTTAAAAATGTATATTACTTAATAGGTATTTTATATTGGGTACGTTCATCCGACATCAGCAGCTTTTTGTAAGCACAAAGCGATTCAGAGGAAAAACGACCCAGCAGTTGGCAAGTCTCTGAACGCCTCGCTTATTAGTTCGACATTTCAGTTATAAATATAACCAAAGTTTGACAGATGACTAACAGAACTTCCCAAAGGTTGACATTTGCGCAAGCCCAAATAAATGCTGAGTTTGGTTAGCATAAATAAAGACCGCTTTGTAAAATGGACATCTGCTGAGTTCAAGCAGCTTGTCATCTGGTCGGGTGAACGCGACCGCTTACCAAGCAACTCAGCCGCTGACGTCGGCTGAACGTACCCATTGATAGACCCCAAATTAATGTTTTTAATTTTAACATTGAATTTCGCATAGTGGGCCATGATATAGACTTCATAACAAAAAATGAGTGAGCCCTCAGTTCATAATATGTTTAAATTTTACAGCAACATAAAAGTTTTAACTACTTTACCTCACACAAACATACCCACTGATTTTGGACACTGTTTTAAGTATAAACACATTGGCGCTGATCCAAAATGTTCAGTATTTAATTAGTTTATAAGTAAACTAACTTAGGAACTGAGGGGCATATAGAGCTGCCGGGCAGGTTAAAATAGTTAGGAATTTTATGTTTCTGTAAAATTTAAACAAATTATAAACTGAGGGCTTACTTTATTTTTTGTTATGAAATCTTTATCAAGGCCCACTATACGAAATTCAATTTTAAAATTAAAAAAACATTAATTTAGGGTCTATAAATATTAAATAACTATTTAGTATTATACATTTTTAAAAAGCTTTCATCAGCTATAATTTAATGAAAAACAAATTTACAGGTTGTTCCATATTGTTTTGGTTCATATTGTGACAACGTATTTTTCTTTAGCCAAATACGTCGCCTGGGGTGCGTAACTCGGATGGGGTATTGGGCACTTTAAACTCACTTTAAAAAATAAATAAAAAAATATTATATTTTGCACTAAATAAAATTACAATTTTACCAGTATAATACTATCAACATCTCCCTTTCTTCCCTTAAACTATTCGGACAATGGGAACACCCAGTATTTTTTCGAAGTCAGGATTCTAGTACTCCCGTCTTAAAAGTTTGTTCTCTTTAAATGTTAAATTTTTCAGTGTTTGTTTTGCGTTTCTAGGCGACCCAGCTTGTATGTATTTGTTTTATTATTATAAGAGTAACCTAGAAAATTGTTTGATTTATACTTTTTAAACCTAGACACCTCACGTATATTTTTATGTACCAAATTTCCCAATATTAAGTAACCCAATTAAAATTTAAATTTCCCAAAAATGTATATTTTTAAAATTCCCAAAATGTATACTTTTTTTATACTAGGTGTTCACAATATCCCAAAAATATATATATATATTTTTTAAATCTAACTACACCACTGGATTCTACGCAAAAATATCTACTAATATAAGTTTTTACTTTTGTCGTAAGTTACAAAACAACTGAAATACGAGGGAGGTGGTGGGTGGAAAAAAAATAAGTTCGGCCTGTATCTCAAAAACTAAGAGAGCTATGATAAAACTGTTAGTGTTATCTTTCGTTTCATCAAAAAGTAGCAACAGTTCTCGAAAACCGCAAGTCTCTTTCTCTAATAATAACCAAGATACCCTGCAATTTCAACGAAATTTTGAGACCCTGTACATAAATAGGGGTGATTCATTTCTTAAAGAAAGATTTAAAATAAAAAAACATTTTTTTAATTGCAACTCTGTAAGTAAGAATGGATATAAGGAGTAAATAGGAATAAATTTTAAATTATCCCGTGAATAATAACTTTCTTAATTAGTATAGGTACAGGGTGGCGCCTTTTCGTTGACCTTGTAGGCTATTGGCGATTTAACCTACCGATGGGGGCTGTTTAACGTAAATAAAGTCGAAAAAAGCAGGTAATAAGCAGGTAGCTAGCTTTGATCACGTTACGGATTTCGGGTATTGAAACGATTTAACATACTATTTAAGTTTTAATATAGCCGTGAATTTGTATAGATTCATACGTGTTAAGTGTGTTAAAACTCCATTTGTGGGTTTTAGTAGTGCCCTTGATGGTTTAACAGACTTTTTGTTAGTAGTGATTAGTAAAGAAAGCGCCATGTAAATCTTTTTTGAAATGAGTAAAGAACTGTTTTTGACGCTAAGCTTAGTATTTTCATACTTTAATTGCACTCCCGATAGTAGGTGCACAGTGCGAGGAGAAGAAATCTTGAATTCCAACCATATTATTTGGATTTTACACACGTCTTTTTATTTTGGATGTTAATGGCTCTTCTGATGTCACGTTTTAATATAGGTGAAAAGAAAGACCTTTTAATAAAAATGATGATAAAACACACAGCTATTTACGCACAAGGCTTAAAAACGCGTGTTAAACATAACGAAGTAAATAAATACTATTATAGTTTCCTACGACCACTTGTGAAAATAGCAAATAGCACACTGATTTCATGCATAGAAAATGCGTTTTATCACACTAGTGTTGCAAAGTACTTTACAGCACTAGTGTTGCAAAGTACTTTACAACACTGGTGTGATACATATTATGATGTCATTCTAAAAACTGCTATTGGTTTTGCAAGTGACATATTTATTGTAGTGACAGTAAAAAAAACTTTTTATTTACCTTAAACGGTAGAACCCAAATTAGCGAAAATCATCTTATTTTATATTTATTAAAATTTACGAAAAAATAAAAACATAAACAAAAATAGACATAACCACAAAAAACAACTTTCACTGACTGGCACAGTGTTGTCAGGTAAGTAGATCAAATTAAAAATCTCCCTTCTACCTTTGAGCACGTACTTTATAGAGGCAGCCTTGCCGCTTGACCGTTCGACCTAAAGCGCCAGAGAAAAAAGCCTATAGATCAAATTCCTTCCTCTCTTTCTTCGTGTACTCAAACAACTAGTTAAATCTTTTTTTTTAAATCCCTAATTAAACCTAAGGCTAATACACACTTTATGAATCCACTTTCTTTTATCCATTCATAAATAGAATCAGACCCTTCCGACGTTGCCAAATGCTTTCCATATTTTGCATGGTAACTGACGTTTGGTAGTCGTTTTTCCTTACCTTTAGGACTTTAGGTTATGCATTTACAATTTTCATATTTTTTATATTTTTTCTTAAAAATATGAGGAAAAACTGTTATTTTTACTTAATTTTATATGTGATGTTCAGTTTCATTAACTCGTTTTACCAATTTTACCCCACCCAGCACCCCTTTTCACTCCCCGGTCCCGTAAGTTTATTTACTGATATTTTTAAAAAACGGAATATTTTTGATATGCACCACTTACGTTTTATTTAGAAGAGTGTCTAAAATATGTAAGAATCGATAATTTTTAAAAAACACTTATAATAGCCGAAAATCGTATTAAACTATTAGCGTTATTACCTAACAAAACCATACAATTTTTATTAAGTGAGGGCCTTTTTAAATTCCAAAATGATAAAAGTTATATAATGCTTCTAGGTAGGTGATTTTCGATGTAAAAATATTGTCAAAACAGTATAATATAGCAGTGAGGAAAAGTATATATCACACTAGTGTTGCAAAGTAAATATCACCCTAGTGTTGCAAAGTTCTTAATTGTTTTTTATTTTTTCTGAACAAACTTTAATTTATTTATTTTTTGGTGAATAATTTGTGGTCGTAGGAAAAATAGTGTACAGTACTCGTGTGAAAGTGACTTTCTTACACTCGTGGGTTTGTCGCACTCGGCTAACGCCTCGTGCTACAATATTCCCACTCGTGTGAAATTAGTCATTTTCCACTATATTACATTATATACTATTATATCCATTTCAATAGTTAAACATGACCAATCACCTGTTTTCATAGCTTGCGCCGTTGACACCAGAGGTCTCATTGATTTTTAAAATCGCCAATAGCAAAAATTAAATGAGAAAATATCTGATTGCACAATCTCAATTTTGATTTTGGAAACATATTCAGTGGCAAATGTAAATCAAGGCTATCTTGATTCGTTTTGGAGATACAAAATGTTTTTCAAATTTTGTTAATTTGGCCAGGCACTTGTTTAATATTAGAGATGCAATGTAAATAGAAAAGTTTAAGAGATTTTCAGTGGCGTACGTATATTTTTTTATTGACTTTTATTTTAAACTTTTAATACAAGTTGGGATTTTTAAATGGAACACGCTATATATTTTATAATCAAAAAGGTCTCCCTAAAAGCCGTAAAAATCATAGTTTTGGAAATATAAGCTTCTAAATTTTAAGGCAGAGTACCTGCTTTTTTAAATTTAGATGGTCATATATAAACTATTAAAAAATAGATATATCAAATGTAGTGTTTTTATGGCTTTTAAGGAGACCTTGTTTGGTTGCAGAGCTCTAATAAAATACACCTAACGGAGTTTCTAATTAAAACTTTTATAAAGTAAGTTGGCAGCGATAAACTTTGGCCTTCCAGCTAGTTTAATACTGGCTTGTTAGTAAATTTAGATTCAAAATAATTTAATTTCTTATAATGATAAATTCATATTTTCTAATAAAAAAAAATATATCAGGTGGTGCATCGCCAGACTAGCCATGTAATATGTAAATTTTAATACCTTCAAATATTGGCTATCCTATTGATTTTAAAACAAAATTAAATAAATAATTTTTTTAGTAATATTATATATATTTAATTTATACAGGGTGTTTCAACTCTATTTATACCCGACATATCTTCGCACAAGTACAAGAAACAAAAATAAAATTAAAATAGAAAACGTATATTAAGATACACTCTTCTTGTTGACAGTACTAGTTATTATACAAGGTGTGTCAAAAACGTAGTTTTTGTTGTCAAGTTAGTTTTTTTTTAATGGAACACCATGCATATTTTAACAAATTTTGACTTTGTATTAAATTCTACATCATAAATGTATAACACACTATACGTCAATTATTGCTGGTTTTTGATATATCAGCACTTTGCTGTTATTAACGATTTAAGGTAAAGAAAAAAATATTAGTTTAGTTCTAATTATTTTTAAATAATTCTGTTACTGTCATGGTGAGAAATAATAT
Organism: Listronotus bonariensis; assembly: GCA_014170235.1. Lineage (NCBI taxonomy): Eukaryota > Metazoa > Arthropoda > Insecta > Coleoptera > Curculionidae > Listronotus > Listronotus bonariensis. The sequence goes on from JACEGR010002968.1 coordinate 56,955, forward strand.
AATAACGTGTAATTAATTATCTTTCATTGTAAGAACGACTAAAAGGTTTGTCAGCAATAAAGTTTATTTTATACATATATTTACTTAATTGCACTAAAAAATGGCTGGTTTTTGCTTAAGCAAGTAAATGTGTATCTAATAGCTTTTTTGGTTTACGTGCTTTTAGATCGCTCAAAAAGGATAATGACGTCACAAATCTAACTAAGATCGCTCCTACTTTGATCTTGCTCCATACTTTTAAATATTTCAAAGGAAACGACTGATTACAGATAAACAAAACGCTTTAGCTTTTTAACAAAAACTTAAGGGTATAATTTCTCTCCTCCACGAAAATTTTCGGATTAACTAATCTCTTTGAGATTTTGGAGCATTGACATTTTATCCTTAACTACACGTCAATGTTATGGAGCAACAAAATTTTTAAACCGAAAACGAACCTCTGAGCGGGAGCAAGTCAGATTAATAACCGAACACGTAAATCTTATCAAGAGCGATGTAAGATCCGCCGAAAGCAGTAAACCGAAAACGCTATAAATTTAACTAAATAGCTGACTTACCTATCAGTAGCATATATAATAAAATGTAATTAATTACATCTAATCATATTACTTGTCACTCTGTCACTTGTCACATTTTCTTTCTTCACTTTTAATCGTGAGTGAATACATCAGCATACAGAATTTAATACAAAATTAAAATTTGTTAAAACATACAGTTCTATTTTAAAAACTCACTTGAAAATAAAAATTATGTTTTTGAGACACCTTACATAATTACTGGTACTGTCAATAAAAAGAGTGTATCCGGCTATATATTTTAAATTTTAAATTTATTTTTGTATCTTGTACAGGGGCGAAGTTTTTTCGTGTATAAATAAACTTGAGACACTCTGTATTAATTAATTAAATAAATAAATAACCAATAATGTAAAACGTCAAATAAAAATTAAAAAGACATTTTATTCATTACGGTATGGATCAGGTATGAAACGATTTTACAGATAAATTTTCTTAAACACCATTCAATTGATCTATTAAAAAAAGTTTTAGTGTGTAAGCTTATCGTATAAATGTCTTTTAAATAGTCTAACACATTTTTTTAAATCAATGGGGGAGTCAATATTTAAAGGTATCCGAATTTACATGGTATTTCCTATTACTTTACTTTTAAAATATCTTTATTACATAAAATAAGTAAACAATTCATGTAGTTTACAATAATTATTCTTCTTCGCTTCCATGAGCTGAGCATCTAGTACACAGACAAGGAGGCAGTAACGACGCAAGGCCGCTGGCTGATGTTAGCCCTTGGTAAACTCCATGATTTTATATAATAATTATTAAACCGCTGGCCAGACGTGACTTTTCAGTGGTCTTTCGAGATATTACATTGGCTGGGGCCTTGAAGTACTTTTTTTTTAAATTTATTTTTATGGAAGATTGACTTTATGACATTTTGGTATTACTGGAAAAAGGCAAAAAACCAGTTTTACATTTAAGGAACAACGAGTACAGTTTAACGATTAGTATATGTTTGGCAATCGTGTTATATTTCGGTTGTCTCTCGGACTTTTTTAAGTGAAGAAAGAGTTTTTATGCTAGATGGTCGGGCTTACGTTATCCGGATCGTAGCGAATGGCAGTGAGATTTACTGTGAGTGGTGATGCTGAGATTTTTGATCTATAGAATTTATCGCTTAGAGCATGTACGTACTCACGTATTCTCTCAGTTTCGGTTAGGTCGTGCAGCACTTGTATCGATGTGTACCGACTGGAGGAAGTTACCCCTCTTAGGATTTTGTTTTGTTGTATCTGAAGCCTAGAAAATTGGGTATCGGACATGGAGCACCATACCGGTGATGCGTAGGTCATCATCGGCCGAATAATCTGCTTGTAAATAAGAAGCTTATTTCGTGGTGACAAAGGGGATCTTGGTGAGAGTAAAGAATATAGGCTTCGTGTAGCTAGAATAGCCTTTTTACTGTTGCTGTTGTATGCTGCATAAACAATCTCTCATCTATGGTCACACCCAGATACTTGGCTGTTCTGGTAGGTACTATGGGTATTGCTTCAATAACGATTGGTTCTAAAATGCGGTGGGTGGTAAACTTTTTGGTTAACACCGTGCACACGGTTTTACTAGCGTTAATCTCGACCTTCCATTTACGGTAATACGGTTGAAGAATATTCATGTGCATCTGAGGTATTTCCTATGGCCATTCTGGCCATGAACCAACCGGTATAAAACTGGTTTTTTTTTACTTTGTATTTTATGATTTAGAGATACCGCTATAAGACTAATGTTTCTTTTCAATTGTGGTACTTTTTAATGGTACATGTAAAGCTTTGGTTAAGTAAGAAATGTAACTCTGAAAACTCATTAAAATGTAAATACTTAAAGCATTTTTTAAAAAATTTAAAAAATGTATGCGACATTTTATCACCATAAATTAGATTTAAGTCTACAACTAGAATTAAAACAGGAAAAAAGTACGCTTCGTATTTTGGCTTTAAAGCCAGTTTTGGTCCAGAAATATTTAAGCATTAATTTTTTGTGATGTATGTCAAAATCTCAAATTTCGTTGCTAAATTTTAATATTTAACTAAAATTATTACTTTAACCTTCTGAAATAGCTAAATGTAAGCTTGCCTAATAAAAAATCTAGTATAAAAAGAAAAATAAAATTTTATTGCGGCAACGCCCGTTTTTACACAGCCTAAGAAACCATTAACAGAATAACCTAATTTTTTAGCTTCTTTTAAATTATTTGTAAAACAAAATATCGTATTTATTAAAGTGGGTAAAAAAATATTTTAATTTCTGACACTAAAAATAGGCTAGATTTATCAAAAAAGTAAGAAACCTCTTTTACAAAGCATTTAATTTTATACAAAAACTTTTTAAAATTTTGCTGTATAATTAATAAATGGTTAGATATAAATGTGCAATCTGTTATAAGGCGAATCTTGCTTTTGAAATTAAGAGCTTATCGTTGCCAAGCATTCTCTGGAACTGCTCAGGAACCAATTTTTAAGTTTAAGATTATCAAAATAAAAACAGTCGATTTTTTTGACCCACCCTAGTATTTATACAGCTCTTTCAGAACTAACCAGAACAAATTACTTTAAAAAATACTTTGGTAATTTTATAAATTTACTAACTTTTTTTTGTATATTAAGAAAAATTTAGTTAAAAAAATAAATATAGGTTTCGTCCAAGTAATGTCCATCTTTAAATAGGTTTATATCATATTTTCTTAAACAATTTTGGTATATTTAATTAAAATGTCGCCAAAAACTATAATTTAAAATTCAAATTATATTTCTAGTTTTTTCCAGTTTATTTTACAGTCATTAATAGTTTTAAAAATATTGATTAATTTGTAATAAATACAAAAAAAAATGCAACTAATACTCATGTTGCAATTATTTACTTACAGTGTAATTAAAATGTTCCATGGTATATTATTAGTCGTAAAAAAGAGTACGGTAATTTATTTTCTCTAATAAAACTGTAATAAAAAGAGTCAGCTGGACCAAATAACTGTAAAAATTGGCAGTAATAAAAGACGCGACCCATTGAACACATGCCAGATGTAATCCGGCTGGCCAGTGGTCGTGAACGATCTAAGGAATTAACTGCTTTTGATCCCAATTTATCACCAGAAATGAGGTTTTAGCTCTCGTGAGAATTTAGACCGGCTTTAATTTGTGCTCAACTTAGCAACTTAAGTAACTGGATATATCAGATATATGATAGGTGAAGTAATTTACTTTACAAATCAATAAAATGTATATTATTGTGAACACCCAGTGTAAAAAGCATAAATATAGGTCAGTTAATATAAGGTAAAAGTAAACCAATCTTAAAATCTATGAAAAAAACACAACATGTAATAATTTTAAGGTTTAAATCTGAAAATTAAACAATTTCTTGGTCAAAATATAAGGCAATAAAAATCCACAGGGTCAATAGCGTTTAGACATCAAAACAAACAGCTACAAATTTAACTTCGTACCTGGGACATATTTGTGTATCCGGAGAACCTGGGGTAGAGGGTCAGCGACTGACCCCAGCTTTTCCTTCACATAAATGTGGGGTATCCGCGTTAACCTCATAATTTTGATAAAATAGTAAAAAAAGTCCAATAAATCAAAATCCATGTTTAATGCTGCAATACGGTTATTTTGCTTTTGTTTTATAGTACATTCCATATTCAATCAGCATTGTTAATTTCCTAGTCGTTTTATTTTGACTTTTCGTCCCAATTTGCTTTTGGGATCATGTGCCTACTACTCTTTAGTTTTTTTAATATTTAGTTAGAAACATATACATATACAGGTCATTTATTTAGTTAACAAAAATACGTTTTTACATTATGATTTTAAAATTTAATAAAAGGCAACATTTTATTTTATGGATATAAAAAGTTATGTAAAATTTAACTTCTAATGAAAATCGAGTAAAAACTTTTTAAAAACCTTTGGGGTTACATTTTTATCGTAAATAACTGAATGTAATAGACTTTAAATTTTTACGTTGTTTATTTTGTTGCTGTTTTTTGAGAGTTAAACTTTAAGTTTAAGAACTTTAAATATGCACCAATCGTATACCTTGCGGTTATGTAACATATTATAATATGAATATCATATCTAAAACTGTATTGATATTTAAAAAAGAAAAACGTTAAGCCCAATAATACTGAACTCTATAATTACCTTAACTTTTGATAGTTTGGTCGACAGAAATTTATTAAAAACTAGCTTTTACCCGCGATAAATTTGGAGTAAAACAATTCTCCTTCCCTATGCCGTAAAGATTTTGGATATTATTATGTACGTCTCTCTCTTAAATCACTCTATCTATTTAAAAAAAAGCATCAAAATCCGTTAAATAGTGATAAGAAACTTATATATATATATAAAAAAATTTGGTACTCCCTGTAATATATATTTTTAAATACTCATAATTATTTTGCAAATCTTTATATTTAAGCAATTTGTAAACCTCTAGATGGTATAATAACATAGTTAGAATGCATTTTAGTTTTAAGGGTTTTTTAATATAACATCTTTTTGACCCACCCTGTATGGCAATTCTTTATGTTTTTTTTATAAACTATAGATATCCGTGCCCAATTCCTATAAACACTTTCTTTGCAATAGTAACGTCAATAATAAATTTTAAATGTAAACCCTCTTTTAAAAACTCTGTATATGTTTTTCTTTTGGCATTATTATTTATATAAACCTTTCTCTTGAATCACTCTATTTATTTAAAAAACCGCTTAAAATTCGTTGAGAATAGTACCGTCAATATCGAATTTTACTAATAGTTTATTCAAGATAGCCGACTTGTGCCCACTTTGTTGGTCGTGAATATCTAAACTTTTTGTTTAACCATAGTAAAATATAGCCTATAACACTTCTAAATAGTGTAGCTTTCTGAAGGAGAAAGAATTTTTATGAGGGGTTCAGTACTTTCGAAGATTAGCATCTACAAACAAACAAACCCACAAACACACAAAGTTACCAACTTTACCTCTTTATATATTGGTATAGATATATTACTTAGAACTAAATTAGCATTCTGTAATAAATTGATACAGTGTAAACGGGCATCGTCACATTTGGTCTAAATTCGCTGATAAATTTATAAGTAATGAGAAGTAATTTTATAGATCTATCACCTCGTACTTACAACCGAGTCGTGGAGTCGTATAGATCAAGTTGGAGTAAAGTGACGACACACATTAAGAGTCTTCTGCCCTTAGGGTGATGTAATATTCTGTTTATTAGGATTTAGGTTCTTGTCTGATCTAGGGGTATGCAAACTATTACCGCCATCATTTTTTGGGAGACCGTGGAAATCAACAACAGGCTAAGGAGACCAGAAACATTAGAAGTGTAAACAAACATCGTCACAGATAATCAGAATCAAGTTTTCATTTTGTTTTGGTAATACTTTTGTGTCTTCATGAAAATATATTTACTAGACTAAACAAAAAGAAACAAACATTTTTTTACAACAGTACGTGTATGACAACGAAAGAAAAATAACCTAAAATTTTCAGTCCTTAATATTAACATTAAGAGGTGCATCATTAAAATTCCTGACTTTCAGCAATTGTTGCATTTTTTATACAGAACCTCGGAATCAGTCACTCTTAAACCTTTGACCAATCTATATTCTTAAAGAAAATTTAATTTCCTTTCATAACATTTTTTTAATATTGGCACTTAGATTCTGGATTTTTCAAACAACCATCTATATTAATATCTTTTAAAACCAATTATTATTATTAGGGAAAATTTTATGCTTTACAAAAAAATTTTCTTGACATTTTTAATAAATTCGTTTTTTCCAAGTTATTCAATGTTGAAATTGAAATGAAAATTTATTTTAAGATTAAATAACTTTGTAAAAATTGAATTTCAGTTTAAAAATCCAGAATGTAGAAGACAAAATTTAAAAAAAAATAAATATTTTATAAGGCACGATTAGAAGAAAACGGCTTGTTCTAGAGAAATTTACTTAAAAAGCTTTTTGTAGAGATTTTAATTTTCTTTAAGAATATAAATTGGTCAAAGGTTTAAAAGTGACCGATTCCGATATTTTGTATCAAAAATGCAACAATTGTTAAAAAGTCTAAAATTTTCTTGATGCTTCTCTTAATGTCAATATTAAGGGGTGAAAAGTTTAGGATCTATTTTTTGACGTCATAAACAATATTTTAGCAGTATCGTTAGAGAAAAAAACTGTTTGTTTTTTTTGTCCTGTCTGTCTATCCTCTTGCTTATTACTTATTGTTTTAAATTCCTGTATTATTTAGTTTTTAAGGTTATTAATAGATAAGCAGACGACAATAAAAGTTTTTATTTTAGTAAAAGTTTAATGTAAAAACTATTTAGATATTTTGATAACACACTGACTGTCAGTCTACGACAGATTTAACAAAGGTAAACAAGTTTAAATTTTCAAATAAACATTAGTGCCCGTCTCTGTTTTGTATTTTTAAACTAGCCAGCACGATGACCGACTAACAGCGTTCGTAAACGAAATCAGATTAGGAATTGAATTCGGTAGTTCTTTTCAAGCCGGAAATGTTGCTCTGTCGAGGAACTTTTTATTCGATTTATCGTCCTGTGCTGAAAATGCTGTTTTCTTTTGGGCTGAAACAGTTCATTTTTCCTGATTGGTATTATTGGTTTATTTTTCAGGGCAAAATAAATTTAATAAAATATATTTTAGAAATATCGTACTTGTTGTATTTTAATGTAAAATTGTGTACAATAAATTAAAAAGTTTTTGCTGTAAAAACTACACCTTAAAAATTTTACGTTTAAATTCCTTAAATTAGACAAAACAATGTTTTACCTTACACAGTCTACAGGAATAAATTGCCCGCAGACTAATAACTTTTTGACGTCACAGCGTAAAGGCCGTTTCACTAAAGAAGGAAACATAATTTTTGTAACAATTGTGAGAAAAAAGACGGACTAACCATCATAGGTTTTTACCTTTTTTTTTTTTTGATGCGCAAAGCTTTACTTTTCAGGTTTCTAAACCATTCCCTAAAGCTGATTTGAAAAGCGAATGCAAAGCGAGGTAGGTATCTTTTTCACAGGACCAAAATGTAATATTGGGTTGAGGCACCAAAATTCTCGTCCATTTTAATACATACAAAACACAATCATGTTCCTTGTTGCGAAAAAAGTCATCAAATACTCATCCTTTACTTATGGGTGTCACATTTAAGGATAACCCTAGCTGGCATAAACACATTGTATCTATAGCCACGGCAGCCCTTTGGAATAACTGTTCTCATATCTGGTGCATGACATCCCCCACAACCCTTAGCACTCCTAATTCTATTCAAAGAAGAGCTCTTCACCTTATTATCATAAACCTTCATTTACAGAAAGACTCCCTTCTCTCGCCCATCGTCGGGTTGTGGAAAAATTATCGCTTTTTCATAGTAACACCCATATGTTCTGCTCTGAAGAATTGTCCAGTATAATTCATCCACTAACAGTTCCCAACAGAGAAACTTCTGGTGCCGCACGTATGCATCCTTATAAGGTCGAACTGGCTAGGCCTAGAACTTTCCACTTTGTTCTTTCGTTTATCCCTAGAGTTTCTAGAATGTGGAACCTGCTAACCGCGCTCCCTTTTACCTCACTTAAGACACCCACGGTAAGTTAATAATATTAAGATTTTAGTCTTCGTGGATTTTTCAAAGATAAAAAAAACAAGTTTGTTTGCACACTGATGTGGAAAATATTGGTCGCACTGAAAATTGTATCATGTATGGTGTATACTGGCTATATTGGTGGGTGTTAAAAATATAACTTTATTTAATAGTTCATAAAATTGCTAATTAAATTAGAACAAAAAAGAGAATGCTAGCAACTAAGGAATATTACACATGTATTAATTTTTCTTTGAAAAACTGATACTTCGCGCTTGTAGTGAAATAAAAGTTAGTTCAAACTAATATTGTTTTTCTTACCTGCTTTAACATGAACTTCTCTACTTAAAACAACACCCAGAGTACTTTTCAACTTGCATCTGTAGATGGCAGTGTGGATGTCGTGGCGATAGCGATCTTTGGGGAAAGGTGGAAAAATTAAGGAACCGTTTGGAAAGATTAGTCGTACATCAGATATCTGAAAGTAAAAAAAATACAATTACTGGTAGCAATTTTAACTAAAAATGACTGTAATATATGTTTGTTTTTATTTTTAATAAAAATAAATGTAAGTAATAGTTTTATTATTAAAATAAATATTTAAATTATTTTAAATTTTTTATAGAAATACCTTGTTGACATTAAAACAATAAAAATAGCATATGTCAATATTAGTAATAACTGTAATATTAACATTTAAATAAATAATTAGCTCGCGACTTTATACGTGAAAAAGTTCATAACTTAGAATCTAAATCCAAGAAGTGCTTTAGCAATTTACAAAGGTAGAATAAGAAATATTGAAACTATTTTCAGTTTTTTTCTTTGGACAAACCACGAAGACTAAAAGCCTAAATACTAACGTACCGTGGGTGTCTTAAGCGAGGTAAGAGGGAGTTTGTTGATACGGGACTTAAATACTTGAAGATTTGGGGAGAAGGAAAGACCTCTGCGGGCAGCAGGTTCCACATTCTAGAAACTCTAGGAATAAAAGAACGAACAAAGTAAGAAGTTCGGGGCCTGTCCAGTTGGACCGTATAGGGATGTATACGCGCGGAACCACGAGTTTCTCTGTTGGGAACTATAAGTGGAGGAACTATACTGGCCAATTCTTCAGAGCAGAAGCCATGGAAGTACCTATAAAAAGCGATAGATCCCTCACAGCTCGACGTTGGGCAAGAGAGGGAAGCCTTTCTGTAAGTGAAGGATCATTAATGAGACGAATAGCCCTTCTTTGAATAGAATCCAGAATGCTTAGGGTTGTGGGGAAGCCATGCCCCAGATATGAGAACAATACTCCAAGGGAGGTCGGGTTTGAGACACATATAAAGTGTATAAATTAGAAGGGGAAAAATACTTTTGGCTCGAAATAGAAATCCAAGCTTTTTTGAAGCTGCCGTGGCTATAGATATAATGTGTTTCTGCCAGTTAAGGTTACTTTCAAATGTGACGCCCATAAGATTAAAGGTGTCTTTGCTTTCTAAAACTTTACCGCTCATAAGTAGAGGATGAGTATTTGGTAACTATTTTCGCGACAAGGAACATGATTGTGTTTTGGATGCATTAAAGTGGACGAGATTTTAGGCGCCCCAATCCAATATTAAATTAAGATCTTGCAAAAGAGATATCTGCATTGCTCTGCGTTGGTTTTCCAAATCAGGTTTAGTGATGGGTTTAGGAACCTGAAAACTGGAGTGAAGGGTACTATCGTCGGCGAAACTATGAATGGAATTAGTTGTGGACGAGAGAAGGTCGTTGATGTGAAGAAGAAACAATGTAGGTGCCAGAGCTGAGCCCTGAGGCGCTCCAGCATTAACTTGGTGAAAGCTTGAAGAATGGCCGTCCACAATAACTAATATACGTCGATCAGATAGATAACTAGAGAGCCAAGTACAGAGTTTAGTTGAAAGACCATAGGAGGGAAGTTTATTAAGAAGTGCGGCATGCCAGACCTGGTAGTGTCTATATTGTATTAGTTTTTTATCGTTAAAATAAGATACATTTTTAAAAAATTAAAAGAAAAATTAGGTATTTTATTAGCATTGCATTTAATAAAACTTTTAACAAGCTATAAATTTTTAACATCAATAAATCGTATGAAAGAAAAATTGTTGCTTTTCATTATAAAAGCATTGTGTTAGTAATTATACCTTTACTGGTGATCGAAATATATTACTTTTATGGTATAATACATTTTAATTTAAGTCAGCTAAATTAACCAATTTGTAATCGACTTAGCAGAGCAAACCATTTGTAATTCGGATTTAAGGTACATGAAATGGAATCGTATATTTTAACTATCCCATAAACATCGCATTAAATGGATAAAATGCAAAGGTTTTAAAAACAGCATTAAACTGCATTGCTTTGTAGCAAAATGTTAACCTAAAAAAATATCATTGAAATAATTTTTATTGCAGTTAAAGTAATACTACGCAGAATTAATTAATTTACTTCTGGAGTCTAAATACATGCACCAATTTTAGGTAATATTTATTTATTAAGTTAGTTTTTCCTTTTTCTCTGCTATTCGACAAAAACCTTATGAAATAAAGTGGCTCTCCCCTTTAGTAAGTTGAAGAATTTAAATCTTAAAAAATATCTAGGGTGTTTCATTAAAATTTCCAGGCTTATCATACTTAAAAGATCAAATTTAACAGCACTTCCGGTTAAACAAGAAGTAGTTTATTATGGTCCATTATAATGGTCTTTAAAGGTAAAATTTTTTAAAATAACTATTTTAAGCATTTAAATGTTTGTGATGTTTATTTGTTTTCCCATAAAACTGCATATTGTACTGTCGTTTGGACATTTTTAAACTCCATTTTCTCCTAAAGTAAAAAACTTGGGTTATGAATATATTAAAGGTCTTGTATCAGAACCTGTAGAATTTAAATCCCAAAAACTATAAGGGGTGTTCCATAAAACACCAAAGTTTATATAACTTTTGGTCAAACCAGAAGTAATACACAGACGCTATTATATTAAACCTGAATTTATAGATTGACGTTTCAGTTTTTGATATGACATATGGAAACGGTAAAGGGAGAATATAAATTGACTAATGGAAAGCTGTTGTTTCAACTTATAACTGAAAACGTCAAACGAAAAACGGAAACGAATTCAATTTAAGGTTCCTAAATTGAAAAAATTATACGGTAGCACTGAAGAAAATTAATTGCTAAATAATAATTTCGTTGTCAAATTGTAAAAGAGTCGTATACTTTGTAGTTATGTTACAATTTAAAAGATGCATATCATATCTAAAATGGTATTGAAATAGGATGTTTAACTCTTTTTTTCTAATTTTCTTTTTTTTTTAATATTTTGGTCGACAAGAGTTTATTTACTTACTACAATTTATTACTTGGAAGTAAATGTAATAAATTGTTGTGTAAACGGGCATTTGGCATTTTTAAATTACTACATTAATTTGCGGTATATATTTTCAATAAATTTCAGTAAATTTCAAATGTTCATGATTCTCATGACGACAAATTATATTTCTATATATATATATATATATATATATATATATATATATATATATATATATATATATATACAGGGTGATTCTTTTTGACACAATAAGGGTAGAGCACCATATAATTTTTTTCCAAATGTCATTCGTTTTCGAGTTATAAGCTGTCAAAGTTCAATTTTTATTTTGGTTTTTTCGCCATATTGCATTTATTTTTTAACCAATCCAGTTGATATTTGGCACACAAATCGAGCATTGCAGATTCTAAAATTTTAAGACTAAAATACTTTTTTAAATACCGCCAGAGGGCACTTTACCTAAAACTTAAAATTTATTTACATCATAACTTATTTTGACAGATATCGCAAAGCTGAGGGCGCCATTTTATAGATAATCAAAAACTTAAAAAAATAAGGTACTCTCTATTAAAGTCAATAAACCTCACCGTTTAGGCACCAATAGACATCATAGTTTTCATCAATTTAAGGAATAAAAATAAAACAAGAAGAAAAATTTACTTTTATTTGTTTTCTATAATTTATTCGTGGTAATATAAAAACAATGTGGCAGCACCGCCCAAACAAAGATTAAGTTTGTTAGTAACTTTCGTGGCCAGATTACATATGTTTGCGAGTAAACTTTCCCATAAAAGCACATTATTTGAACCACTTTTCCAGTTTTCCCTTCGATCCAACTTTTCTACTTTCCCCTTTTTAAATAAAATTTGGGTCGAGAGTTACTTTTGTTTAGAAACTTGCGGATTAAACAAGTTTATTTAGGAAAAAGATAAAGTATCGGGAAAACATAAGAGAGTGGCTAAAATATATACAGAGTGTCCACCATTTTTAGTATACAGAAAAACCATGGATTCCTTATGGCAAAATATTAGGATTTAAACAAACTGTGCGAGGCTTTAGTAAAGGCCGACCCCGCCTACTCCTAGATATGCTACTAAAGAAAAATACAGGGTGGTAAGAAAAAATATACGTGTAATTTATTTAAATAATTTTCAATACTTAATAAATAATATATAAATACTTGATAATATTAATAAAACTTGGTATCTGGGAGTTTGTTGACATAACAAATTCAGATATAATATTTATTTCCATGTGTTAACTATAGGGCACCAAACACTGCTGGCAAGGGGTACACCCTTAAATTTTAGGGGTGAATTACGAACCTTAATTGATATCTAATTTTAAAGATTTTTTAACCATTAATATCACCTATTAGATTAAAGTAGCTTGCTTTTACAAGTAATTTGATATTATACATTAAAAAAATTTTCATTACGAAGAGTTTGTCACTTCAGAGTAAAAAGCGTGGGGTGCATGTTACTATTTTTTCATAACTTTTCCCTCATAGATATTTGCAAATAGAATAATTATAACATTTAATATATTAAGCACCCCACGCTTTTATACTGAAGTGACAAACTCTTTGTAATGAAAAATTATTTTCTAATTTTTAGTTCGGTTGCATATAAAAGCGTGTTTTTTAGTTTTTTTTAACTATTATTTATTTTCCATTTTTTAGTTCGATATATCAATTAGTTTTTTAAAAATAAATGCTCCAGTTTATTCACTAAAAATTCCTTCGCCATTTTGTCAAGAGACACAGAGGATCTGTAAAGGAATTTATTTATCCTGGCGGTCCTAATCAGGATAACGGGATACTGTTTTTAAATTATTGCATTGTCATCGGTCCTTGATACGTGTGCCAAGTTTCAAAGAAATTGAATCGCTGGAAGTTGGTAAAAATTAGGCTTAAAGATTCCGTTACATAGATAGATAGATAGATAGTTACAATCCAAGCTAATAAAAACGTGTTAAAAATAAAAATCAAAATTTTGACAAGCTGTCACATGAACAAAAATAATAGTAGAGACTTTAAACTTGATAGTTGCAATCAGGGACAAGTAATTCAAAGTAATAGTATAGAAGTTAGCAACGTTTTCGAGAAAGAATTTATTAATATCTGGCTTTTTGATATGTTGTTTAGGTTAGTTCTGGTTAGACTCTGGGCTGTCTGGCTGGCCGTAGCGGTTGCATTTATTAGTTCGCATCCTACCCGTACAGGTGATAATCCAGGGTCTCGAAAACATTTTAAGAAACCTAATTTTCAATTTCTTTTCTTTAAATAGGTTAACCAAAAATATTTTTGTATTGCCAGAAACTTTTATCATTGCTTATTATACAATCCCCTCCCTTCTAACTTTTGAATTGTTCAGTATGTTTTGATTAAACTTGGAACGATAATATATGACCACGCTCTGCATTTTTTAACATATCAGTGACAGCTCTAAATGTCAAGGTGACAGCTCTAAATGTCAAGGTCACAGATGGGCGCTAACGCAAGCGCTACCGTCAGCCAGACAGGGAGAACAACATATTAAAAAATGAGCCAACCTAAAATTTTTGTTTTCTGAACTTTGCTACTTCCTGGACTACAAGGTATCGTTTGACCCCTTTTTATATTTAAGATTTTGGGGCTGAATCTCATCTCTGTTAGAGGGTTGCAGTTTAGGGGGTAAATGTGACAAAAAATGTTTTTTCCTGGAATTAAAAATTGATCTGGAGTGGCCAGAATTAGCTCTATTTCGTTGTCAAATGACCACCCAGTATTAATTTTAGAATAACAATCTTAAAACAGGATCTTGTTAACGAACAGAGAGTATTTAAAATAAGTTCGAAATGTTAATTATCATTTTGTCAGACCCTTCAGTTCATTAAATCTTACAAAGCTTAAGCTAAGTGTGCCAATATAAACTTAATCTGCTTAACTCCATTTTTACTAAAACAATTTATCATTTTTGAATGGCTTGCTTCTTTATAGAATTCAAATTAAGTTCCCTCTCTCTGCAGAGGTCCGCAGAGAAGTTTTCTTAGAAAACAATTTATGTAGAATGAAGATAAGACCGTCTAAAGGGTATGTTAATCAATTTTCAAAAAGGTAAAATTTAAAAGAAAATGTTCTTTATAACACTCTATCTTAATTGATCTGGTAAGTTATTATCAAAAAAAATTAAAATTGGGGTTTTAAATTATGAGTATAAATTTCCAACTTTTTATATTTTTTTAGCGTACAAAATATCATAGTTTCTGGGGTAGTAATAGAATGGACTTCATAATAAGAACACTTTTAAAACCTTTTTAGGGGACTGGAAGGGGCTAGTTTTGACGAGCTTACCACGACGATTCATACCGCTATACAGTGCGTCCCAGGATGGGACAATAAGAGCAAAAACTAATGTTATTATCAATTTTTTACATATCGTTATTTTTACATTACATTTTAACTTAAATAATGGGCAAGAAGAAAACAATTCGAAGAAACATTTAATAATTTTACTTTTTTTTTTGAAAATTCGCTGCCTTACGCCAAGTATTTTAAAAGCAATGCATAAGGTACAAAAGTGACAAAAATAAGTGTGTCCAAGATAAGGATCCTAAGCATGGGAATCTCAGTACCTATTGGAGATACAGCTTAAGTTAAATTAGGAAAAAGTTGTGTTTTGTAAAACTTATTTACATGCCGTTTAGAAACTTGAAAAATTTTCATGGCCTGCTGAGATATTTGGCAAAACGAAAATTTGACTATATCGATTTTATTTTTTTCTGACTGTATTTGAAGAGATATAAAAAACTAATAGCACTTTTTCATTGGCACTTTTAGCTACTACATGATGCTATTTTTAGATTGTATACAAGACGTTTCGTTTTCAAGAAACCATCATCAACTTTATTTTTTTATATGGCTCGAAAAAAGTACACCCTGTATCTGATCACATTTTTTATTACAAAGTCAACGATTTATCTTATGTCATATTTTAATTTTTAGTTAAAAGAAAAATTGCATTTTTCTATTTTTTTAAGTTATTTTTAAGTAGGTCTTGCAAACAAATGCTTGGACGTTAATACCTGTTACCGTATCTGCAACATAATTAATTATCATTATAAAATAGTATTTGTCTTGATTACGCTGCTTGTCAAGTTGTTGTTTTTGCAGCAATTGTTCTTATTGTTACTGTTGTCTTTATACGCAATACACATTACTAGGCTCAACAAAATCCGCGTGTTAAGAAAATATCGAAACATCAAGAACGTTTTGGGTTTAATATGTGGTGCAGAATTTTAGGAACTAAAATACCAGGTCCATGTATTTACCATAATTCATTAACTGCAGAAATGATACCTTCATTTGTTTTTGCAGCACAAAATGTAGTATGTTAGCATGTCAAACTTATCTTCATGGCCATCCTGCAAATTCGACCGTAATAATACAATAAGATATTAGCTATTCACCAATAAACAATAATAGGGACAACAGTAACAATAAGAACAATTATTGCTCTAAAAACAACAACTCGACAAGCAGGGTAATAAGGACAAATACTTTTATATAATGATATTAAATTATGTTACAGACACGGTAACAGGTATTAATGTCCAAGCATTTGTTTGCAAGGCATACTTAAAAATAACTTTAAAAAAATAGAAAAATGCAATTTTTTCTTTTAACTAAAAATTAAAATATAACATGTGATATGTCGTTGAATTTGTAAAAAAATGGGATCAGATACAGGGGGTACTTTTTTTTGAGCCATATTATAAAATAAAGTTGATGATGGTTTCTTGAAAAGGAAACGTCGGGTATAAAATCTAAAAATACCATTATGTAGTAGCTAAAAAGTGCCAATAAAAAGTGTTATTAGTTTTTCTATATTTAAAAATTGCATGTTGTCGTAAAGCTGTTCGATAAAAAAGTGACGCGTTCGACACCCGAAACATTTGACATTGACAGGCTGGGTTAAAGCGCCGCTTCCATATATGGCGGTATAAATATTCGTGGTAGACGCGTCAAAAGGAACCCCTTAAAAGGATTTAAAAGTGTTCCTATTATAATAAAGGCAATTTCATTACTGGCCCAGGGACAGTGTGCTGTTTTTCTTTTTGTAGAGTTACTCCTTAAAATTTGTCGGTAGAGTTACTGGCGACTGGAGATTTAAAAATATACCGCTTCTAATCTAAGAACTATCACTATTCTGCAAAATATGAAAAAGTATTAGATCCAGAGATGTAATTTAATGGTTTTTGATGTATTTTTGCTAATTTAAAAACCGAAAAAAGCCGCTATTTTTAACATTTTTAAATATACCCCAAATTAATAAGAAGATTGGTGTGATCTGGTAGCTAGGACTTAATGAATTATTTTTTAGCTTTTAGAACATAATCTACATCATTTTCTTGTGATTAAACCGTTAAACATATATTTCTTATAATTAATGTTTGACTATAAACTTAACATACCTGGTGCATAGGAGCTCCATCAGCAGAAACCCACTCAACCTCTGGTGGAGGGCTCCCGTGCCCGGCACAGTCCACGCGACCGCCTGTGGAAGCTCCGAATTCTACGCGATGGGCCGGTTCGACTACGAAAAGGGGACCTTGCAGATCAGAACCGCCTCCACCGGAACCGCTCCATGCTAAGGCTGAAAATAAATGTGTTTATTAGTACAAAATATATTTATAAAGCTCTAGATATTTCTAGACAATAGACTTTTACTACCTTTGGTACATAGCCTTCCCCCATCTGATGTATTTTGCAAAATGTATCTACTTACATACATAGCCCCCTCAAGGTCGTCTATGGAACGATCGCACCATCTTGTGACAATGTTTAGACCTAAGATGTACATCAAATCTATAAAATGGGACGTTTCGGCGTCGCCATTAGATTTTATTCCAATTTTTATAGGTAACCGACATAATTAAAAAAAAATAAAAATTTTTAACACTGTTCTTCTATTCTTATAATAAATAAATAAAGACTACTGCTCGAGAAGTTATTTTGACAAGGATCTAGGTACACCGTACGATTATCGACTGGAAAGTATTGCGGCTGCGCATTCGTCCCGCGTGACGTGAAACATGTTTTCTTGCCAAGTCGTGAAAACGTATATACAAATTTCTTGACGATATGGTGAAGGTTTAATAGAAATAAAACAAATTAATTTAGTTATGCACCAAGCATCAAGTAATATAAGTATATAGTTAGTTAACTAATTGTAGCTTAATTTAATTTTGTAGTTATTTTTTTCAATAATTGTAATAGTCATTGTAAAAATGGGGAATCCCGTATACTTAATAAATAAATAAATAATATTATATTAATATAAGAACCTAACTTACATACAGTATGAATGAAGGACAAAAAAACAAACGTGAAAGATATGAAAAAAAAGTGGATGATGAATTAATATTCCTTTTCTGTGTGCGAATAAACATATTTTATTTAATATTAATTTTTTTTTATAGAGAGGTTACCGTAATTATTTCCTTCCTAGAAGGTATTGAAATTATAGTTGGAATTAAAAGCAGTGTTCTATGATTAAGAGCACAGACCACTAACCAGGATAGTGGTCTGTGATTAAGAGTTAAATACGCCAGCCAACGATGATGTAGTCATAGAAAAAAATCTGATTTTTTAGATAAATTTGGAAATATTTATCAATTTATTATGGCTTATCTAAAAGTCAAACCGTTGCACGCTATAAATCGGTACTTACCGTAAAAAAAAACATTTTTCAAAATATAAATGTTATAAGTAGGTAAATTTAAAATTTTGTATATTATAAATTATATAATTATTTATCTAAATTTCGCAAAGTTTATTTTGTGCCAAAAAATGGCGAAAAACTATTGGGCATAATACTAATAGGAGTAATAGGTATACGTGAAATTTCAACAAAAGTAACTTATTAAAACCATTTTTTTAATACTTAATAGAAAATAATGTAAATTTTGTAACTCTCTTCTTATAATTATTATACAACTTTTATGTAGGCACACGGTGATTTTTCATAATGTCACACCCCTTTAACTTTTTTGGACCACACTGTATAAAAAAGTGACATACATATATAAAAGTTGTAGCATATATTTGACATGTCGTATTTGCACAATATATATACAACATGAAATTACTAAAATACGACTAATGCGCAGCCGCAATACTTTCCAGTCGATAATCGTACGGTGTACCTAGATCCTTGTTTATTTTGCATGTGCTCTAAGAAAAGCATATTTTCAGATTCTTGGTGGTTTGTTAGTTCGTGTTGGTTATAATTTTACCAAAAACTTAAATGTGAAAAAGATACGCCAAGTTTAATATAATATATTGGCTCACCTTTTTCACATTTATGTTTTTGGTAAAAGTCATTATTTTTGGTAAAAAAAGGAGTAGTTAATTAAATTTAATATTTTTTCTAACGTTTCCGCTGCCTAGTTTTTTTATGCTATGGTCTACATTTTATTAGCCGTTAGAAATACCAGTGAGTATTGCCCATTTATTATCTGCCACCTTTTTAACACGCTTTCTGTTTAGGTTTAAATTAGCCGAGTCCGGGCGATATAACGATCTTCTTAACAGTTATTTATTAGCATGTAATATAAGTTTTTTGTATGGGGACGCTCCTTACTTTCTGATCTTGTGACGGTTTAAATGCTACAAATAAAAAAACTTTCTTTTTGTATGTCGGCTTCCTCTTACCCTTCTCCCCCTTATTCTTGATTTTTTTTATTTTTAGATTTTTTCCTATGCTTTCACACAATTACCGAGCTGGGTTCCCAATTTCATCTTTCTAGGTCATCTGGAAGTTTTTAATCAATATGTCAGTCAGTGGAAAATTGACGACTTTTCGACCATCATATCTTTATAACCGTTTGAGCTACCTTCATAAACTTTAGACTTGTAGTTGCCCTTATGAATATAAATAAACACACGCAGTTTCTTGTGTTTATGTTAAATTGTTTTTGAGTTATGGAGGGGTCAAACGTGGTACCAAGTGGTTCGTGTAATTTTACACCCAGCGCTGTAGCCAGTTTCTTTGCTTGAACTTGATTTGATATAAGTACCATCGCAAAAATATGATTTTGACGCTAAAATGGTCCACATCCAAATGGCGATGCCGAAATGGCCACGCCAAAATGTCTTAGCTTCTTAAATTCACACCCGTTTTTTAGCGTTGCGAAATCGCTCTCTAGCAGATTCAGTGGCGACTATTCAGGTGTAGTAAGTGAAATGCCACTTCACCAAAAATAAATAATAAAACATAAAAAAACATATTACTATTATTCAATTTATTTTTCTCATTTCTATTCCTTATTTGTAAAATTCGCCATGAAAAATCTAGCAAATTAACCGCTGGCGCGAGTCGCTTTCCTCCTCTTTCGGCAACGCGACAAGTGTATTGCAAATATAAAACGGACCGAAGTATACACCTCATGCGAGGTTTGTTAACGCTTTGACGCCCCGTTGCCATGACAACGCTATACTCGCGGGTGGGAGTTTCAGGTGTATTGCTTGGTAAATCTCTAGCCTTAAAAAGATA
This sequence comes from Listronotus bonariensis, assembly GCA_014170235.1. Taxonomy (NCBI): domain Eukaryota; kingdom Metazoa; phylum Arthropoda; class Insecta; order Coleoptera; family Curculionidae; genus Listronotus; species Listronotus bonariensis. The sequence continues at coordinate 77,021 of JACEGR010002968.1, forward strand.
GTATAGGTTTTGGTCGTTTCGTTGGTTTTCAGGTATTATTTCGATTGTTTCCGTTTAAGTATTATTAGCGACAGTGATTTTTCACAGAAAGAAATTAAAGGACAGAGCACTTCTCTATGAAATATTAGATCATGGAAATGGAAATGGAAGTAAGATTTGAAGATTGTTACAAACTACTATTTCTTTGTCTTGCTGATACTGCAAAGTTTGGCCAGTATAACCAAACTTTTCCCATTAATTCTTTTCAAAATTTATTGGAGATATATGCCGATTCATTTCCAAAAATTAGCGGCTCAAAAATAAACTTGACCTAATATTTGCTGATGAAAGTTATAGAAATATTTCATTGCAGTAGTTAGTGAAACAAGTTGGCGCAAATAAAGACATTTTAACCGAGGCGTATACATTCTTTTCGCAAATTTTAACGATATCGTCGACAATCGTGTCAGGGGAACGGCGTTTTTCTTGTCTTAAGCGTTTAAAAACTTTCTTAAGAAACACTATATCCCAAGATAGACTTTTATCTTTGGCCAGTATTTAAATTCAAAAGGAGCTTCTACAGGAACTGATAAAAACTTAACCATTTTATGAATATATAATTGATAAATTTGCTGCATTAAAAGATAGAAGGATTGATTTGGTGTCTAAAATTTAGGTAAGTTTAGATATTAAGACTTTTTACTTAGACTTTTGATAGTTGAGTATTTTCATTTTTGCTAAAATGAAGAATGCGCTTTTTTCCCTTCCTACACTACACCTCTTTATAGACCCGCGAGCCACCACTGAGCAGATTTTTGCCAAGATGTTAGTGCGGAAAATGTTTTTCTTTATGTATATTTCCAAAAACAGTAGTCTCTTACATGTAACTACATTGCGGTTTTATATTTATAACTAAGTTTTACATTAAATTTTTATCTATTTCTTGATAGTCCTTTTATATCTTACACTACAGTATGCCTTTACAGACACGTCTCAGTGGCCTTAATTTTGTCAGCACGTTTTATGAATCCCATACCGCCATCGTCTAATATGAGAAGGGCGGCGCAAAAGCGCTCCAAAATTTAATATAAAACCGCGAGAATTTTTCCAGATAAATTTACGAAGAGAGGTTAATCTAATTAGCGGATGAGCACAAGCTGTGCCAAAATTTTGGCAGAATGGCCTATTTGGCGTGTTGCAAACGGGCTATCTTCCTGTTTTGCCAAAAGCCATCGTTTATGTTCTGTAATTATTACATTATGTTTAGTGCCCAGTTTATAACACTCCAGATGGTACAGGCTGTTTGCAATAATAACGATGTAATATTATTAAAGTCATTACACCAAGAAGAGTATAGTAGTCATTAATCTTGTGCAGATTAAAAACCCTATTAAATTGGAAAGGTAAAAGGTAATTACATTTATTTCAAACAATTTGGCTTTTTTCCAGATTATACAGAGTGAGCCGAAATTAACGTTTTTGATAGGAACCTCATGTTTCTGTATATGACAACCACTACTTTTTTAACACATACTTAGACTAGGTAATAAAATATGTATATTTAAATAACATAGAATGTATCAAAAACTGTTTTTAAGTTTAAAATTTAAAAACTTTCCTTGGGCGTATTTATAAAGTAAATAAAAAATTGTGATAAATTAGTACGTACTTACGTACGTTTTTATAAAAAATAAAAACGAACGTTACACGGGGTACCCCAAATGTAAGTTTTTAAATTATGCATAGCATTTATCATAATTTTTAGGTAACTCTATGACAAAACCTTACTTTAAACACTATATTACCTTTAAACAAAAAAAAACTAACCTCATTGTAAACAAGCCTATTTTATTAAAATATTTTAATCTAGACTCACTTTATTGTTTTTTTTGGTCAATGATGTTTGGTTTGGTTTTGTTATGCAATTCCGTGGTAATAATACAAAACAGTTTTTATAAACTAAACATATAGGAACTTGGAGTGAAAATAAACGGAGAACTGATTAACACTCTTCGTTATGCTAACGATACGGCCATCTTGTGCGATAGTCTCCAGGGTCTTTAAGAGCTCCCAAGCAGCAAGCTGACGTCATTATGACGTCATCAGACCAACATTATGACGTCATTTTAACGTCATTTTAATGACGTGTTTTTGACGTCGTTGAAGTGACGTTTTTTCGACGTAATTTTTTCGTCATACTAGCTCAAAATCCAACCGAAATATCATCGGACGAAAAATAAGACTAATAGTTTTACAAAATTGAAATAGGAAAAAACCCTACCGATAGATGCGTAATGGACAATAAACTACTACGTTTACTCAACATCTTCGCTTTTTATTGCCTACACCGTACCGATGAGACCAAAATAGTTCGGGACCGGTCTGCGGTTGGTTATCTCAAGTAGCTTTGAAAGAAACATCTTCGGCTAGGCAGTGTCCCGAGAGATGCGACCTTGCAGTGCAAGGAAATTGCAAGCAGTAAGAAGTTCTTTGTTTTTTCTATTTTAATTTTTAAATAAAATATCGTTTCATTTTAGCAAAAAAAAAAGTATATGCTATCTTAAAGACGTCATTAACGGGACGTCTTTTGTCTCTGACTTAGGGACGTCAATTTAACGTCATTTTGTCGTAATCATATGACGTCTTTGCTGACCAAATGTGACCAAAAATGACTAAAAAGAGACGTCAATAAGACGTCAGCTTGCTGCTTGGGGTAAAATTAAGGGTCGTGGAGGAATTGGCAGGAAACAAATTGCATGGTTAAAGAACCGCGATTGGACTAGAATTCTCACTGCCAAATAATTATTTAGGTTAACTAAGGATCGTGAGCAGCTCACCATTGTAGTTGCAGACGTTAGGAGGACTTGCTATGGCACCGAAAAAGAAGAAAGAGGTAGGTAAAGGTGGCTTTCCATTTGGGTTTTAGACTATTGGTGTTACCTTAAACAATATTAATTTAACTTTTCTATTTTATAAACGGTCTACAAAACGCTTACCTTATTTCTTATTTTTTTAAAAGAATTTTCTCAACGACAAATCTTCTTTCCAAATACGGTATTATTTCTTATGCAACATTTAGTTTAAGTATTCTAAAGCTACTTGACTAAAGCTGTATTTCACGTAAACGTAAACGTCAACGAGTCAAAATTTTGCATTTGCATATCGTGATAGTTTTCATATGTAAAGTGGTTTCCATTTTAAAGCATATATTTTGATGTTGTCAGAAGCTCTCGGGAGATTTGCCTTATATGTATATTTTTCTTTAAGTATGTTGAAGTATATTGGAGGTTCTCCACTAGACTGGGACAATAAAATTGACTTTTTTTTTAAATATCAAAAATATAAGGAAGACAAAAAAATTTATTGTAAAGATTTAGGGTATTAATATTTAAAATTCAAAAGTTTTTCTCTTTTAGTTAATATTTTTTATTCGTACTTTTATTTATGCGTCAAAGCTCCCTAACTATCGGGGTAAAAAAATTATGTGCACATATATCTTTAGAGAATTAAATTGCAAACAAAAAGTTCTTATTAAAAATTTTCGTTAGACGCGTCTAGACGAACCGTTTTCGAATAATTAAACTTTAAACAATGATACATGTTTTAGATTTACCTTTAATATTTTGGAATTTGTAACTTACGAAAAAATAAAAATAGAAAAAAACAACATAGAATTTTTAGGGGAATTTATTGCTCTACAAAAAGGTCTTCCAATGTTCTTTTAAAAGTTATTTACAACTTAATAAAGCAAAAATTAAATTACTGTTTTCTTAATAAAAAAAAAAAAACAATTTTTAGGGTCGATTTCAGAAGTGCATTTTACCCCTTAACAGTGTTTAATGGCTGATAAAACAAACGAGTCTCCTATTTTTTGATGTACTATAACATATTTCAGTTTCATTAAAATTGGCTAGGGACACCTGTAAAATGTTTCTTGTAAGAGTGATTCCTACAAAGGGCGTTTTAAAAATATTCTTTGTAAGTTTTTGTTTAAAATAAACCTTTATTTTTGTTTAAAAAAAAGTTATTTGTTATATAAGTATTTGGTCAAAAGTGAACCATTAGAAAAATATGGCAGTAAAAAGATAGTAGAGAAATTTGGTCAAAATCATGAAATTTTATAAAAATGTGACTTATAAAAATACTATTTTTGCATATTAAAAACTTCTAAATGGGCTTGAAACAGATATCCATCATTCTTGTCGACTCAATAATCAATACAACTATAAAAAATATGTCTGTATAAATATCTTAATTTAAATTTATATTTTAAATAAACTTAATTGATTTGAAATTAAAAAAAAAATGTAAATTATTACCAGTCAGAAAGGAAAAATGTAGTTTAAAAATCTATTTGTATATGACACGTATAAAGATGTTTGTTTCTTTTTAAACATAACTTAGTATTATTTATGTTTTTTAGAAAAAACAAACCGTTTACTTTGTACTTTAAACAATAAAAAAAACAGCTTCTTACCTTATTTTTCTATTTTTGTATGACCTTGTTAACATGCCGGAATTATTTATTTAATCTTTACCTGTTGGTACTCTACACGCGTAAGGGGTTGGAACTGTGAAAACTGTCAGGCGATTAGGGAAATATCTTCTAAGAGGTACCCAAGTAACACAATATAAAATCCAGCTTTTACAAAATGACATAGGTTAGGCTTTAATTTATAAACCTTTGATACCTGGTACCTGCCAAAGCCACTATGAGTCAAACTTCACAGTCTCCCATCGCTTTTACCTATGTTTGGAGCGGAAACTTTCAGCTTTTACAAAATAATAAAGGTCTACCGCTCACGGGCTCTTGAACTATTAGTTTTATTAAAATATTCGGAAGATATATATTATTTACAACTTTCAAACTCTAATAGTTCCTTCCCATCATCTCGAAAAAACTACACCGAAACTCTCATTAATTATTAATCCCTTGGTGTAAAAACCTGTCTTTTAACTGTCAAGTTGGGTAAACTAAGATTAATATTAAATTGGGTAAAGACATTAAAAAAGTTTGTTGTAGGGAAAAAACCTTTTTGGGTTATTAGGCTACAGAAAATCATTTGAATGTTTAATTGGCTTTAAGCATAACTTAAACATACATGTGTGGAAACAAACTCGCCGACCATAGGAAATTAAAGGCATAGTAAATATTCGAGGAACGATGTGCTTTGTTTGTTTTGTCATCCAACGAATGGTGAAAACGGTGAGCCGGCAGCCCCTGATCTCGTTCTGCTCTTAATTAAAGAATAACTTTACTTCTTTACAAAATACAAAAAAAACCCAAATTGGAAAATGTTTGTTCAAATACACTGTATTTTTTGACAATATTTAACTTTTTATAATGCTAAGTACATCAAAAATGTATAACACACTATACGTCAGTTATTGCTGGTCTTTAATCGTTTGGGCATTTTCAATTGCAGTTTTCTCTAAAACCAAAAAAAAAAGTAGGAAATAAAGATTTTATATCAGAATTAACTTGTAAAATTAGGTTAGAAAAAAAAACTTTTTTTAAATTTTTAACACCCCGTAGTTTAAAAAATAAGACGTTTAGGACATATGTTTATATGAAGTTTTTTCTTATTTTTTGTTGTAGAATCGTTTGGTTGTCGGTTGAGTTACTGGGCACCCTGTATGTATGTAGGTAATTTGATTGAAATTGATTAAAACTTTGATGTCTATTGGTGCCTAAACGGTGAGGTTTATCGACTTTAATAAGGAGTATCTTATTTTTTATTTTTTGGATTGTCTATAAAATGGCACCCCCGGCTTTGCGATTTCTGAAAAATAAAGAAGTTATGAAGTAAATAAATTTTAAGTTTTAGGTATGGCGTATTTAAATAGTAAAAGTACTTTTGTGTGCCATATATCAACTAAATTGGTTACAAAATAAATGCAATATGGCAAAAAAAAACAAAATAAAAATTAAACTTTGACGGCTTGTAACTCGAAAAAGAATGACATTTTGAAAAAAAGTTATATGAAGCTCTACCCTTATTTTGTTAAGTAGAATCACCCCCTTAAGTTTCGTGATCGATTTTAATCACCCTGTATATTAGTCCGGTCAAATATAGGTAAAATAAAATATCGGCTAATATTAATTTTTACCCAATAATATTGTTTACGTAAAACATATTTGTTAATAAATAAATTTCCATTTATCTTAAAGAAAATTTATGTAAAAAAATTACATTTAATTATTGGTATGACAAAACCTAAAGCTGCGCCCAGACTTGCAACAATTCGCCGAATATCAGTCAAATAAACCAACCTATTTGGATGCTCCTTTGATGCAAAAAACCGACAAGCTCTGAATTACCGCGGAATCATTTCCCAAGCCCTTGCAATGACGTGAATCCATAGATATCTCACATTTAGATACACAGAGCCTAGTTGCCTCTTGCGGATTTTTACGACCACGCGCAGTTAACAAACTCGAGGCCAACCGGAAGGTTTTTGGTACATGCGCCTTAAAAAGTCATGTCCAGTACCGGACTTAAAAATCTTTTTTAAATCATTAAATAATTTAAAAATCTTACAATCTCAGTATCTTAATGTGTAAAGAAAAACATTCGTTATATACCTTTATAATAATTTATATTATTTTACAGTTCTTTACGAATATAAATAGTGATATAAAAAAATACCATGGACACGATACGTCAATAGTGAATAAGGACAAGATTTACTAAATTATCTTTGAAAATGATTCTGTGATGTATTTTTCACTGCTACTAAACACGAATGCGTGATCAGGAAAAAAGTCACAATTCTTTCCTGATCTTAAAAAACTTTAAGTATGTTTTATTCTTAGTTTAATAGACAGGGACATGCGAGTCATAGACAACAATGTTTTTTTTCAGTTCTGAAGTTTTTTAGCAATTTATTCAAGAATGTAAAAGTGGTGGTAACCTAGACATGCAAAATACGTTTTTTATTTATGTTCTAAACTTAAATCAAGGGTAAATTTTGCTTTAGCATCTACCAATATACAGGGTGATTCAAAGTAAGCGGCATCCTTTCAGGGCGTAATCCTTGCATAAAAATAAGGCAAAAGTTCCTATAAACATATGGCCGAAAATGCATATTAAGGGAGCTACAACCCTTTGAAAGTTACTGAAGAAATTAGGTTTTTATTTAATATCTTTATGATTAAAAAAGGAAGTTTTGAAACTTTTCAAGGTTATATTTTTTAGTGGCCAATTTTATGGTGAAACCAATTTTTCGCCTTGACGCTTCTAAGGGGTGGTTTTTAAGGGTGTAGGGAATAAAACCCGCACTAACTTTCCCCTTTATAAGATTTTAACTTTTTGATAGCTTTTTCTAAAGTCCAATGATTTTTACCAAAAAAGGTACTCTTGCCTCAAGTCGCTAGGGGCAATAGTTTTCGAGAAAATCGCGCGTAAACACTTCAATGTAGGATTGACCCCTATTTTCATTTGAAAAAAAATTTTTTTCAATTTTTAAAATAAAGGCTTTGTAGCTTTTAATAAGACGAACAAAAAGTTCTTATAAACATGTGTCTGAAAATGCTTCCTAAGGGAGCTACGCCCCTTTGAATAGGACACCCTAAAGACGATGTTTACTCAATTGCAGCTCCCTTAGGAAGCATTTTCAGACACATGTTTATAAGAACTTTTTGTTCGTCTTATTAAAAGCTACAAAGCCTTTATTTTAAAAATTGAAAAATTTTTTTTCAAATGAAAATAGGGGTCAATCCTGCATTGAAGTGTTTACGCGCGATTTTCTCGAAAACTATTGCCCTAGCGACTTGAGGCAAGAGTACCTTTTTTGGTAAAAATCATTGGACTTTCAGAAAAAGCTATCAAAAAGTTAAAATCTTATAAAGGGGAAAAGTTAGTGAGGGTTTTATTCCTACACCCTTAAAACCACCCCTTAGAAGCGTCAAGGCGAAAAATTGGTTTCACCATAAAATTGGCCACTAAAAAATATAACCTTGAAAAGTTTCAAAAACTTCCTTTTTTAATCATAAAGATATTAAATAAAAACCTAATTTCTTCAGTAACTTTCAAAGGGTTGTAGCTCCCTTAATATGCATTTTCGGCCATATGTTTATAGGAACTTTTGCCTTATTTTTATGCAAGGATTACGCTCCTGAAAGGATGCCGCTTACTTTTGAATCACCCTGTATAGTACTTTGCAAAAAAGCGTTAAAAAATTTCTGATTTTATATTTCAATATTTTAAGGTTAGAATTTAGCATATATCACATATCTGGGTCCAATACTTTTGTTTCATTTTGTAGAATTGTGTAAGTTATGGCAAGATAAAGGAGACAAAAAGGAATCGGCCAAAAAACAATGTCGTGGTTTCGCAATATCAGAGCAGCAGAAAGTCCGTCCAACAATTTCTAAAATGGCATAAAAAAGCATTTTAAAAAATTGGCCGCTAACCTATATAGTGGTAACAAGCACTAAAAAAAGGGGTAAAAAATGTATTATGGTGGCTAAATTAATAATATAAAATTCATCTAGAGAAAAATTTGACATTTACATATCATTACACATTTAGAGTTCAGAACATATTACAGAGAGGATTAAAAACAAAATTTAAAATGTTACTACAATAAATAACGTAAATGCTTTTGTGAATGTTATTACTAGAATATTAAAAAAACTTATTACGTTCTAATTATTGAAAACTGTCAGAGTAGCAAATCAGGTGATAACATTTCATTATTTCAGTTACACTGTTAAAACTTATGTAATACATTTAGTTGATATACTTACTTGTTTTACTTTCTTTTAATCAGCCCCTGATCTTTATTTTTGTACCGAGTGGCCAAACTTTCCGTATGCCTCCCCGCTCGGCTTCCTTTTTAAATACCTATGTATAATAACAAATTAAAAGACGACCAACAAAATTGTCTTTCAGGACTGCTTTTAATACTTTTTTCAAGGGATTTTTGAGCTATGGACAAAAAACTATTTTTTTCCAAAACTTTAACACCCTGTATCTCGAGAACGAAGCTTCAAAACAAACATGTTTCTATAGACTTTTTTTTATTTTTTCATGTTCTATCGTCTATTAAATTTTTTCTATTAAAATCTAAAACACCCTGTATAATGAAAGAGTCAGTTTTGTTTGATTACCCTGTACAAAAAAAAAACATCATTAGGTAGTAATTAATTTAAAATTTCCAGATCACATCAAAAAATCCACAAAAGACACATTTTAGGACAACGGATCTGCCTGGTAGCGTATCTGTGGCCAAAAGGCACTAATCGAAAAAGTAAAAAACCGTCCTGAGGTATTGACCGAAGCTGCATATTGACCAAATTTCAAACCAAACAACAACGTACAGCCCAATTGTCATAGCTTAAAACGAACAATAGCCATATTTTGTGCAATTTTATCTTTACTTTTTGTTTGACCCCTGTATTTTATAGAAATGGCCATTAACCAATAAAGTGGTTAGGTAATAAAAAGAACTAGAAAATAAGCTTTCAGAATGTGAAAACCTGGTGGATATCGGTAAAGCCGTTTTTAAGTTACAACGTTTTAAAGATATTGGTAGCAAAGTTTTGACACATTTTTTGTTTAGTAGTGTCTCTGGGGCTAAATGGCTGTAATCAAAAACTGGCAAAAACGTCTAAAGATATTGATATTACTTTACTAATGACCTATAATTAAATGCGAAAAAAATATTACCGGAACCACACACCTCTAAACTTTTTGTAATTTTGCATCTGTTCATTGACCACCCTGTATACCATGAACATTTGATTATTTTTCAAAAATCAGTTTGCGCCATGTCATCTAGACGAAATGGGCTTTAGCAAACCGAAATCCGCAGCTAAAAATATTTTTATTTCAAAAGTTACTACAAGTTAAATATGGTGCTAAAAATTGCTTGTCCCGATTTTTTTGGCGAGCACTTTACATCTAGACTAAATTTGCGATGCTTTGAAAAAGGGAAACAAATGAAATATCGATAGATTTAATAATACAAAATAAGCTTATTGCTTGTCGATATGATCCTTTCAGAGCAAAGTTCCTTAATTTAATTTCAAAACGTATATCTTTATTGACAAAAGGGCTTAAGCTGGCCTTCCTAACTTACCAAACTTTGTTTTTCAATGTCTGGAGTAAATTTATTATGCTGGGCTGACCTAACTCGACACTGAAAAGACGGGCTTTCACACGAGGGAATTTCTAAATGTTGGTTTCGTTTAAGTTAAACATTGTGCATGGGTGTTGAAGTTAAATTAACAACTTTCGAATTTAAAAGTTTAAAGTAAAGAACTAATTTTCGGTAAATTATGTTTACTTTAAATTGTTACATGTATTACAATAATTTTTAGGTACTTTTACCTCAATATCTAAATGTAAATAAAGTTATATTCATAAAAAGGGCGTACAGGAATTAGAAAGATAAATACTCTTTTTTTATATTTATGTAAAACCGGCTTCTAAAACTGACTGTTTAAAGAAAGTTAGGGGTTATTCAAAAATTAAAATAAATAAATACTCTAAGCATCTGTTTATTCTTGAAATACTGGATTGAGTTGTTCGTTTGTTATAGTACATTTAAAATGAAAATGAGATAAATTACTTTGTTTTCTATCATGTAATTAATAACATTGTGACTGCAGTGTCGAAACTTTGATACATTTTTAAACTGAATATTGTAAACTACTTGAAACTTTGCATAAGCAATAGGTTTTGGTATAGCGTAATAGAAGAAGTAATAGAATAACAAAACAAGCACCACCAGTCACGCATGTTTACATGCCGGTATTTAGTTAGATTGTCTCTTTTTCTCCCATGTGTTATGTTGTTTAGCTCAACCGGTATAGATATATATAAACGGTACAAAATGGTTAACACAGTTTTTACAATAGTGCACTATCCTAAACTTTAAGGAACTGTAAACAATGTGAAATTTTTTAGGTCGGTCTGGTCATTATAATAATAAATTTATTAAGGGGTTTTTTATTGGTTTTGTAAATTTCAATTACTTATGATATTAAGGTTTTAGCTTTTCGGAGCAGTATATACCAGATTCTATACAGTGTATCACAAAGTTTGAATTATTTTTATTTAATACATACGAGGGTATAGATGGGTCCACATTTATTTCATTCTGAAAGCAATACCGCCAAGTACACAAAAAAATGATAAAGTAAACAAACCTTTTCGAAGGCACATAGCGCTAACAAAGCCTCATTTCCTATTTTTTAGATAAATAAAAAAAACACTGCTAAAATACGAACTTAAAAAAATATCCTTCTATTTCGCCTCTGTCTTGCCATAAAATCGGTGGCACGTAACGTGAACCAAAAACCCGTCGGGTTAAATATTTTTTGTTGCAATAAATCGTTCACAAAAGGGTTTATTTACTTTATCATTTTTTGTGTATTTTGCGGTATTACTTTTAGAATGAATTACTTCCATCTTTATGTGTTTTTAAACCTAATAGTAAAATTTCTTTCTGTTTGACCTACATATAGGTAAGCTACTGCATTCTTCACAATTTAAAGTATAAACTCCACCAATAAATAAATCTGGAATTTATAGTTTAAATTGTGAACAAGTTAGTAGCTTATATTTACTAGATTTACCCATACAATTTTATTCTATTTTTTAAAATAAAAGCTGACATTTACAATATTCTTAACATTGTTGCCATTTTTATTCTTTATTAATAATTATTATTTATTAAAGTACATTAATATACTATGTGCTTATACAGGGTGGCCAAATTGTCCTAGAAAGTCCAATATTTTTGTTGTTTAACAAGATATGACAAAAATGTTTAGGGTCTTTAATCATGCATGTCCTAAAAATATTTTGATGTATACAGAATGTCGAAAAAAACAATTATGGCCAAGAAGTTAGTTTTTTAAAATTGTAACCTTTACAACGCATTATTAACAAACAATTTGTTTTTGTTTTTACCTAATTTTCGTGTATCCTGTTTTTTACGAAAATTTCAGTAAATTATAAATAGGGTGGCAACGTCGCTATTAGTGCCCTAATAAAATAGCGTACTATATGCAAAATTTTATGCTGGATTCGATTCTGTAAATAAAAATAGGGGTTACAATTTAAAAAAAACTAGCTTTTTAGTCATAACTTTTTTAAAAACATTTTGTATACATCCAAAGTCGGTCTATATAGGGTCGCGTCATTCGGCCATATTGCTTTGACGTGTTATGACGTCACATTTTCCATTTTTCGTCCATGTTCTTCAGTGCCGGAGATATACAGTTTATTGTATTAGTAGAACAACCGTTTACACAACAGTTTTTCATTATTATTAAGTTGTAAATTCTTTTACTTTAAATAAAAAACATTTGGAATCACATCTTTCAACAAATATCACTTCCAAAACAATGCAAAATGAAATGCGCAAATTCTAGACGCCACTGGATTGATCATTAGCTTTGATTTTACCCAGTCTTGCCAACTTTTCTCCGTGGAGTGCCCTTCCTTGCGTCCCCGACCTCGAACCGACTAAAAGTTGAGGATGTGTGATATTTTTGGGACATGCACGTTTGAAAACTCTACAACTTTTATAAAAAAACCCTTTGTTATATGTCTTTAAACAACAGAAGTATTGGACTTTCTCGGATAATTGGGCCACCCTGTATGTGGCTTGTGGACGTAAATAACCAAAGTAGAAACATAGTTTTTTAATTTAAATTTAGCTGGATAAATAATTAAGATAAACAGTTCTCATAGTGCTGAATTTTGAAATATCACCGCTGTCAGACCGAGATTGAAATGGACGCGAATTATGACTTTATTATGTTTCTGGGTTATGGTATAGATGTTTTATGATACACATGTGTCAAATAGATCAATATAAAGCTTTTAAAATAGCCTGTAAAGATAGTAATGCGAAAAATATCCGGGTTTACGTAGTATCTGCAAAAAATATCGAATTTTCCAAAAATCTATTTTAATTTCAAAGAAATCAACATTAAAATCCTGAACTTTTATTGTCTTTATTTATTAACTGACCCACAACGTTTTGGTTGGTGTACCGGAAAGCCTCGCCCAGTGGGTAACGCAGTCCACCATCATAAATTCTAAACGCAACCTCTAATCCATCCGATATCTATCACTCAATACAACATTTAAGCTAAAATCCTAACTTAGCTAATTTGCGCTCCGCGAAACCGCATTGAATTCTTTAGTCGTTAAAAACCGTTTTGGATGCTGATTGATATATTTTTTCTTCTGTGAAAATTTAAACGCTAGTGCGATACATAGGTATTAAGGTGCAACAATAATATTTCAAAATGTAGATAACTAATTGTATTTTATTATGCGTTATTGACACGTTGACGACCGACAGCCACTATAGTGGCATTCGATATCTACTAATCTCTACCGACCACCATTTTTGTGGCATTTTTTTAGATATTTTAAACGTTAATATATTAACGTAGGTTTATATTTAACAAAAAGTATAAACTAATTCGACATTTGTGGATATACTAAATGCCTATTATTTGGCACCAAAGTGGCGCATTGTTTATGTGTGTTTTTTCTTAAATTAAAAAAAATAGATACCCATGCAATTAGAGAATATAGCACCCGGTTCATAGCAGAAGAACCCTACGACACACTGCGGTCGCGAACGTGTTTAAATATTAAGTTTGTTAGGGTTTTTGAAAAAAGTAGTAATTTAAAAGAAAAAATTGCATTATTGGGTAAGACCGCCCAGAGAAAATTACTTTGGTCAAGGTGGCGCTAAACTATTATATTTGTGATTTGACTGTGTGGATATTTAAAATAGTGTAAGTAAGAACAATAATGTTATCTATTTTTATGAAAAATATCTTAAAATTATGTTATTTTTTATGTTGGAGTCTACCTTTTAATTCTGTGCCCATAGTTTTTTTATTTAGATAAATCTTAATATCTATAACTTACAATAAATATTAGATACCAAGTTTTATGGTTTAATTTATTAAATTATTTAATGCGCGTATTTACTGAATGCGATTTCAGTAGGGCATCAACGGCAGGATTTAATATCCTACCGCTGGACAACGAAACTTGTCTAATAAGAGGACGCTGGTTTCCTATGCTATTCACCACGACTCGATACAGCCTCACTGAGGAGTTCCTGTAAGGCAATCGAAACCGGTCTGGGGAGAGAGTCGTGGTGGATAGCATGGAAAAGCAGGACGTTTTCTTTTAACTGTCTTTAAAGGGAGTAAAATATTTTGAATATATATATATATATATATATATATATATATATATATATATATATATATATATATATTTATTAAATATATATATATATATATATATATATATATATATATATATATATATATATATATATATATATATATATATATATATATATATATATATATATATATATATATTAAATTAAAACATATTTAATTTGGTGGGCAGCCTTGTTTATCCTAGGTAAGCAACGTTATTTAACCTATCGGGCATCTTCGCCAATTGGTAGGGTCTTAAAAACCTAAAGTCTTTTTAACTAAAAACATTGACTTATCCAAATTTAAGCATATCTTAATAGAACCAGTAGATTGAAGCAATCAACGCCATTTTAAATAGAGACCTATATGTTACTGACACTAACACAATCTTAAAATATGCTTAAGTTACCGGGGCTTCCCGGACCTCTTTCTATATCTTCAATCGTTTTCAAGTAATCGTTATGACAGTACTTGCAATTTAATTAAATAATTTTTAATGCCATTTAAATATTGTTATAAAACTAAAGATTGACGGGTTTTTTGACAAATAAAATTCAGATTTTACGTTAATGTTTATGTTTCAACTAAAGGCGCCGTCCGCACTACCTAGAATTTCTCGTAAACTCTGCAATTTTTTTGTGCTTCCCTGAATGTACTGTTTAAGTACAGTCTAAGTAAAAAAATAAATTCTTCTTAGTTGCTCATTAAAAAAAGGTGTGCCTTGTAAGAATCTGTAAGAAGAGTAACTGTTTTAAATAGGTTTACGTTTATGTTGTTTAGTTAAACCAAAAACTACATGGAAATACAATAAATTAACAGTTTATGATGAAGCAGTTCTGTTGTGGTTATAGGTAATAAGTTGCCTAAAGTATTTTTTAGTTCTACTAAACAACTTAAACGCAAATATCTTGAAAACAGTTACTTTGAGCGACAATTACAATTTTCATATTAAAAAACTTGTAGATACTAAGTTTTATTAAATTCTCAAAGATTATCAAAACACCAGCAAATATTTTTTTCACTTTGACATCCTTATGTTTGATCAATACCAAACTTTTTTTTTATTGCCAGATATTTTTTTATTGCTAATTATATAGTCCCCCTTCTAACTTCTGAACCGTATGGTGAAGGTATATTTTGATGAAACTTGAAAATAATATATGACCAAGGTCTGCATCTTTTGACATATCAGTGACAGCTCTAAATGTCAAGCTGGGCATTAACCCGAAAGAGGAGGGAGAACAACATATCAAAAAATCAGTCAATCTAAAATTGTTCTTTTCTCGACGTTGTTACCTCCAGCACAATAAGGTATATGAGGTTTCACTGTGTAGGGGAGACTGGGTATGGTTATGACAATTTTCATTGAATGACCAATAATTTTATTTTTATGGCAGTTAGCTGGAAAAAATAAATTTTATTTGATGAAAAGTACATTTGCCTACGTATAAATACAAAAAATATGTTTCTAAGTACTATGGTTAAATTTTAGGGGCAGGTTAGAGAAAAAAAAGTGTCACAAACGACCACACCCCAGGGGCGGTTGTGGCAGATTCAAAAGACACATTAAATGGTTATCGATCACTTTTATTGCACAAGATTGAAGCTTTATCCATTTTTCGCCAGGCCTATTATTCATCTTGTAATGGTAGTAATGTCTTCCATTTTCTTTCTTTTTTTTATTTATTTTTGGAAAATTTCTTATTTCTTTCTGGATAATACAAAGGCTGAAAGCCTAGATACTAACTTACCGTGGTTGCGTAAAACAAGGTTAGAAAAAGTTTGTTGACACAAATACTTATTAAAGATTGGGGACGGAATAGAAACAAAAGACCTCCGCGGGCAGCAGGTTTCGCAATGGAAAAACTCTAGAGATAAAAGAACGAACAAAGTAGGATGTTTAGGGCCTGTCAGGCTGGATCGTACAAAGATTCATACGTGCGGAACCACGAGTTTTTTGTTGGAGACCGCACCACAAGTTGAGAAATTACCTATACTAAACAATTCCTCAGAGCAAAAGCCACGATGGGGCGAGAAAAGAAAGCCTTTCTGTAAGTCAAGAGTCATTAATAAGGCAAACGGGTCCTTTTTAAATAGAATCAAGAATGCTGAGAGTTGAGGGGGACGCCAGAACAATATTCCAGAGGGGGCAGATTTAGGACACATACAAAGTGTATAAATTAGAAGAAAAATTTGTTTATCGCGTTTTTAAATATACCGCAACAAAGATATACGATTAACTTCTTGCATTGCTGCCACTCTTTTTAATGTATTTCTCGTTTCACTTCTAAATAGGCTTCTTCATATTTTCCTATTTTACATTGACCTTTTTTGCTTTTCTTACGTGTTTTTGTGGCATCTTAAAGCAAAAAAAAATTTTAAAAGTGTTACAACCGTACCCCATGCACTTTTTGCAAAAAAATTAAAATTATGGGAATATAAAAAACGTACGTACAAAGTAAGCACTGCCATGTAATCACTAATATTTGACTAATATTTAAAAAATATTTAATATTGTATCTGTACACATATTTCAACAATCACTAAAAGACTTTGAATAAAAATACTTACTTTTGACCCCTACAAAGTAATAAAGGCATCTGCTAATGTCAACGTCGCGCGTTTTTGAATACAAAGTAAAACACGTTCAGACCCTCATGACACTCCTCTCGTTTTTACACCTCCCCGTATTCCTTATAGTTTCGCTAATATCTCGCTTTTGTCACAACCTTACCCTCTTACAATCGTCCCAGTCTACCTACTTTTGTATTAGACACCGTGTATAACCTTAATTGGTTTAAAAAAATATGCATTCCGCCATGCTTTTTCTATTCCAGAAGACATGTTCGAAATCCATAAAATCAATCTAATAAATCTAGAAGCTAACGGGTTATGAATATCTATTAGTTTTATTATCCGAACTGTGGATTTGGGTTAATCCAGAAACGAAAAGAGGGAAACCAGTGAAAATTTATAGCTCTTTTTGGTCGTATCTTCGGTTTACCGAGTTCAGCAGTCTTTATGTCTAATTTTATTAATGCTTTTATAACCATTTTAGCTTCACTTTTAAAATCCAATTGGTTTGCTCTAAATTTAAAAATAGGTGTAGTAATGTTTTTAATATCCGGATGGGGATTGTGATGGTATAAATTATTATTTCTTCCCCAATATTAACTTTAAATCTACATATGTTTGGTTAACATATAATAATATTTTGGCATAAGGACTTTGTGGTTTCTTCCTTTTTTGGTTTTCTACTTTTTGTTTAAATTTATTTAATTTTTTTCAAAAATTCGTTTTAAATATAAACGCAGTAATGCTGACCCCAAAAAAGGTTCAGTTATTAAATAATTAATACGTAAAGAAGCTTAAAAACCTTAGGGTAAATAAGGGTATTGGGTGAAGAAAAATAGTTAAAACTCAAATGTTGCTGTAAAATGTAAACAATTTTTAAACCGAGTGCTAACTTTATTCTTAGGTTAAAAAGTCTATCAGGTGTTGCTCCGCCAAGCGGGACATAGGGAATCCCATGTAAATTTTGAAGTAGTCAAATATTGGCTCACCTAATTATTTTAGAAAAAAATGCTATTCGGATTTATTGAAGAGCACAATAAGTTCCACTTAAAATGAAAATTTGAGCATTTTTCAACCAACCAGTAAAAAGTAAACTGCTTAAATACTTCTGAAACGTAGTATCTCATTATGCACCCTGTACTCTAGAAATCAATAATAAAAACACCATATCGATTTATCAGTGACAATTTATTTATAATGTCATTGCCAATACTAAACAATTTTATACGGGAATTTCAAAAAGAATCCTCGCATTTCATTTTAGTTTACAGCTAATTCCAACACATGCACTCACAGTTACGCAAGACAATAAAACAAATTTGTCTACACTTAGAAATCAGTTTATGACGAAAATATCAGGATTTAATCAAATGCTCAAATATTCCTCCATTAACTGCCAGACAATAACCCAAATGATTATAAAACTCATTTCTTACGTTGGCTAGTTCGTACATCGATATTCTGGCAAATTCAGCGGAAATAGCATTCCTTAGCTGATCTAAATTTTCATATTTTTATTGGTATAAAGCTTAGTTTTTAAATGTCCCCGTAGAAAAAATCGTTTGGCGAAAGATCCGGAGACCTGGCTGGCCAAGATATTGCGTGGTTCGGGCCTATGATGTCGTTATTAAATGCGTTGTTCAAGTATTCGCGCACAGCTCTGGTACTGTGTGCTGGGCAGCCATCCATTTAATACCAAATCTCTAGATTTTCACGAGCAAGGTTGGTGGTGTGGTCTTGTCCAGTAATGTCCTCCAGTTTTCTCGTTCTAATGTTTCCTTCGGCCTCCTCTACACAAAGTATCACATTTAAATCCGTCTCGTTTGGACAATTTGTCTCTGATTTTCACGTAGATTTTCTTTACATTTGCAATTATTGATTACTGTGCCTGTAGTTTCATTTTTTTATTGTCCGTTCTATTGTTGAATTACTTGGTATTGGCCTATTAGGAAAATAGGCTGTAAATATGTCCGCTACTTTTCGATAACTATTTCCCTGATAAAACCATTTTATAATAGTGATTTTTTCTTGATTTAAGTAGCTCATTATTTAAAAATGATAGGTGATTCGTAACTTATTTTAGCATTTATCTTTTAGCTGGCGAACTGAGAAGAGCTGGAATTTGTACACTGGGTACAACTTTTCGTGCTCTTTAAAAAATCCTTATTATATTTTCTTCTAAAATAATAAGGGGAGCCAATATTGGACCACTTCAAAATTTACATGGGATTCCCTATGTCCCGCTCGACGGAGCAACACCCGGTATAATATAGCCCACTTGGCAAAATTAAATTTTAAAACTAGGAACCTTAATTTATGGTCTGAAAATATAAAATAACATTTATATATTATATATTTTTAAAAGGCTTTCATCCGCCATAATTTGATAATTAAAAATATACAGAGTTTTTCAGAAAAATTACATATTTGGTTTATATCTTAAAAAATATAAATTTTTTAAAAATATAAGTATGTATACTAATGGGTTCTACGTAAAAATATGCACTAACATTAGGTTTTCCTTTTGCTGCAACTTACAAGGCAGGTTTAAAAATTGAAAAAAAAAAGTAACAAAATTATGCATGTTAAAAATAAGAGAGCCATAATAGTTATTTTTTACCAAGGGCGTAAAATAACATTTTTACGCCAGCGGCTAAAACAATCAGCTGTGGGCGAAGAAGTGATTTACGCCAGAGTTGCAAACAATATTTTTGTACGACTGAAATTAATATACAAGCATTCTCTGTAGTTAGGAGAAAATTTCCCAGCTTTTAATGTTTTAAATTATAATTAGTATTACTTAGTATAACATATGTTTAATTAAATAAATTGTTGTTTTATCAAAAAGAATGAGGCATTATTTAACCTTATTATTGTTTTATACATTTATAAATGAGGGCGTTTCAAATATTTTTTGGCCTTAGGGTGTAAAAGTGCCATTTTACACCCTTATTTATAAATGCGGGTGTTTGTGATAATTTTTGCCCTGGGGCGTAAAAGTGCAATTTTACGCCCTCAAATGGGGGCGTAAGATTGTATTTTACGACCGGTCGAACAAAAGAAATATTTTATAGTCATCTGTTGTTGTACCAAGAAGAACAAACACTTGCGAAAACCGCAAGTCTCTATCCGTAATAATAAGCAAGATACCATGCAAATTCAACGAAATCCGGACACCCTGTACAGTGAGTCCAATCTAACTTATCCACATTTTAAATGTTAATAACTTTTTATTTCCTAACTTAAAAAATGATCAAAAACCAATTTGTACAGTAAATTATTAAGTTTTTTTCTTTTATAAAGATTACAGAAAACAATTTTATTAACAGAATATATTGACATAACTTACATTGTTTTAAATCGGACACCCCCTATCTACAATCTAAGCTTAGTCCTTCCTGTAAGTAGGTATAATGGAAATTACATATATTTTTCAGATTTAAATGGTCATATTTCCGAAACTATTAAAAATGGATATATCAAATGTAGTATTTTTGTAAAGCTCTTTAAAATACCTTTTTAATGGTCCTACAATATACAGGGTGTCCCATTTGAAAAAATGTAATTTATGTCAATATATTCTGGTAATAAAATTGTTTTGTGTAATCTTTATAACAGAAAAAACTTGGTAATTCACAGTACAAGTTGGTTTTTAAATCATTTTTTTTAAGTTAAGAAATAAAAAGTTATAGACATTTAAAAATTAAATTGGACGCACTGTACAGGGTGTCCCATTTTGGTTGTCCCTTATGGGAAACTTGAAAACCATAAGAGATATTAAAAATCTGATACCCCATCCTCGAACTCTTTTTTGGAGAAAACATTTTTATGGTAAAAACAGATCACCGCTATCGCGAAGCGTTTCAGAGATACAGGGTGATTCTCGATTTTTTCACTTTTTGAAAAGGCCCTGTAGCTTTGTTGTTATTACAGATACGAGAAAACTAATTGCACATTACGCAGACACTTTTTTCCGTAGAATCCATTGGCGTAGCCAAAAATTTTTTGAGCTGTCATTTTTGACATATGACCCAAACATGTTTTTTTATTAGGGACACCCTATAAATAATTAGGTAATTAAATTGCTTGTTTTTTTTCTGATTAAAATAATATATCATAGTAGGTGGTTTAATAAATTTTTTACGTCAAATATTGTAAAAATTATGATTTTAAAGACGCATTTTTTATTTTAAAATTTAAAAATTTCCTACCACTTTATTTATAAATATATAAGTATGAAATTTTGGTAAATAATATATATGATGTAGAAGATTATTAATACGCAAAACAAAATGATACACGGTGTCTCAAAAAATTAAAATATTTTTTTTTATTTTAAAATTTAAAAATATCCTACAATTTTATTTATGAATATATAAGGATGAAATTATGGTGGATAATATATATGATAAGGAAGAATATTATTATAAATATATATATATATATATAAATGATACAGTGTGTCCCAAAAATTAAAAATAATAATTTTTATGTTTAAATTTAAAAATTCATAGCGTCCTTATGGTACTGTATTAGTATGATAATGTTGTATAAAAAAATAAAAATCAAAGTTATACAGGGTGTGTCAAAAATTTTTGTTTTGTTTTTTTTTGTTGCTCTATTGGTAAAGTTGACATGGAGAATTCATAAAAATAAAAAAAAATAAAAAATCAAAAATTAACAAAAAACTTGATAAATTTTTAAGTTTAATTAATATAACTTGTTTATTATTGTTGTTGTAAACTAATTTTTTGTTTTTTTTTCTACGGAAATGTCTCCTGAGCTAAGGGATGACAGATTTCTTTTAAAACAAAAATATAAAACAATTTAAAAACAGATAGAAGCCGCAATGCGTCTTTAAAATCATAATTTTTCCAATATTAGACGTAAAAAATTTATTAAACCACCTAATACGATATATTATTTTAATCAGAAAAAAACAAGCAATTTAATTACCTAATCATTTATAGGGTGTCCCTAATAAAAAAATATGTTTGGGTCATATGTCAAAAATGACAGCTCAAAAAATTTTTTTGGCTACAGCACTGGATTCTACGGAAGAAAGTGTCTGTATAATGTGCAATTAGTTTTCTCGTATCTGTAATAACAACAAAGCTACAGTACCTTTTCAAAAAGTGAAAAAATCGAGAATCACGCTGTATCTCTGAAACGCTGTTTTTACCATAAATGTTTTCTCAAAAAGAGCTCGGGGATGCGGTATCGGATTTTTAATATCTCTTATGGTTTCCAAGGTTCCCATAAGGGACAACCAAAATGGGACACCCTGTACAATCATTTTTTGTAAGGACAAAATTTGATTTTTTTACTTTTGTTGTGAATTGCCTCTCAGCATTATATTAAATACTTTATTTCTATAAATCAAATACTCAGTATACAATTCTACGCCTTTCCTTTGGCGTAAATAAACGGGGTTTCTAATATCCGGCCCTTCAAGATCCAATAATATGGATGATTAAATAAATATTTTGCCTGGCACGGAGATTGCTATTTCAGAGCTAGGAGAGAAAACAGAATTCGAAAATACAATATAATCGGATAACTTTGATTTTGCAAACTTACGCACAACAAAACGTAACTAAACCTTAACAAACTTGTATTTAATAATGGTTTATTCTACTAGTGTATGGAAAGCAGCACTTTTCCGGACGCAATTTAGTTTGGAAAGTGTTACTTTTCCCCACTAGTGCGGAAATGTAAACCCTTAAAAATTTTCCACTTAAACAGGTATTTAAAATGTTTTTAATTTTGAAGTTTGACTTAGTATAATTTTATTATTGACATAGTATTCCTTTATTTGTCCAAATTAAGTGTAAAATCAACGAAATATTCACTTAAAATTAATATTGTTTTAAAAATATTGTTTCAAAAATCCTGGTATATATTATATTTGCTTGTCAGATTTTTAGTTTTGACAGGTGCCGGTGTCCATACGATAAAAGATTAAAGTGATTAAAATTAATCGATAATTAAAAGTGTCTTTAGTACATTCTGATCAGTATCGTCGATTTTGAATAAAAAACGTTTCCCATAGAGTCTTCTGACGAGGAATTACCTGAATCTATTCTAACAGTAGCCAAAATAGCAAATTTAGATTTGTTGCAGTTCAAGTCGAAGCACAGGTACGAGAAAGAATATACAGCATTTACAAGCTGGTGTGGCGAGAAAAAAATCAAAAGTATGAAAGAAGTTTTTATGGCATATTTCGCGGAACTTGCCAAAACATGTAAGCCCAATACCTTATGGTCAAGGTATTCCATGTTAAAAAGTGTCATTAAGATCGAAAAGAACATGGATATAAGCAAATATTTTAAAGTTACATTATTTTTGCAGAAGCAAAATGTGGGATTTAGACCCAAGAAGGCCAAAATTTTCTCGAAAGATGAAATAGCAAATTTTATTAATGATGCTCCAAATGATGTATATCTAGCGATGAAGGTAGCTACAATTTTCGGACTAGCTGGTGCGTGTCGTCGAGAAGAATTGATCAAAATTAGCATTGATGATATTGAGGATAAGGGGAAGCTTTTAATTGTAAATATTTTAGACTCCAAAACCCAAGCAGGAAGCTGACGTCATTATGACGTCATTTTTAAGTAATTTTTGGTCACTTTTGGTCATCAGACCAAAATTATGACGTCATTTTAATGACGTATTTTTTCACGTCGTTGAAGTGACGTCTTTTCGACGTCATTTTTTCGTCATACTAGCTCATAAAAATCTAATGACGTCATGTTTAGAAAACCCGACAGAAAAATTTTGTGACATATGATTGGTGTCAAAATCCAGCCGAAATATCATATGCCAGAAAAATAAGACTAATAATTTTATAAAATTGAAATAGAAAAAAACTTTACCAATAGATGGTACTACTACGTTTATTCAACATATTCGCTTTTTATCGCCTACACCGACTCCTTATAACAATCTTGTCTATGCCGACAAGGCCAAAATAGTTCGAGACCGGTCTGCAGTTGGTGATCTCAATTAGCTTAGAAAGAAATATCTTCGGCTAGTGTAAAAATCTGTATCTCCAGGTTGGACAGTGCTCCGAAAGATGCGACCTTGCAATGCAAGAAAATATATTGTGTCTGGTATTTTTGCGACAAAAAAACTGCTTGTTTCATAGAATTAAAACTAAAGTATTACCAATTAAAGTACGCATGTATCGAGGGTGGAACAAACTTTAAAATTCTTAGGAAAAGAAAAAAGGGTTCATTATAAATAATTCATAAACACGGCTTATTCCTTCAATAACAATATTAAATGTAAAAGAAATTATTTAAGCTTGCTCATAGCTACAGGATTACGAGTGTTGACACGTAGCAACAGGTTCCGAGTTCGATTTCCGGACAGGTAACTAACTTATTTTTAATTTTTATATTTTTTTCTTAATTTTTTTTTTATTTATATTTCATTTTTTTATTTTTTATTGTTCATACCCTAATATTTAAACAAATATTATTCCTCTTTTAAAAATTTTAAGTTTTATTACCTATAGCTGACCTTTATGCGGACGATTACGTCTATTAAGTTGTTTCTTCGCCTTTTCTGCCTGACAAAATATGTTTTTTAATTTTTTTAGTGTTGTGAAATATTGGGTCCATGTGACAAAATGGTTTTGTAATGTGCCTTTTTTAAATATAGGCCCTTGATAAAGTGGCAATCCAGCCACGAAACGTTAGAATAAATACAATAGTGGTTTTATTTGCCTGTCCCCATTCCGCTATACTACTCCAAATTGTTTTCCCAAAGGGTGCTATTATTAAAACTACAATATTTAACAATAAAACCACAAAAAAACTAAATTCTCCCGTCACAGCAAAATAATTATAAAGGTTAGATTAACTTTAACTATTATTCGGCGATTTCTAATAGTTTTTTAAGCAAAACCGCTGGACAGCGGCATCTACCGATAAAATTAGTAAAAGCCGCTGGTAATAACAAATTAAATAACATTTTGCGCGGTTTTTATATAGAGGGTGGCCCACCATATTCGACACGGTCTGTAGCTGGATAACCATGGGGTTTTTAAAAAAGTAAATACTGGAACATATACAGGTCGAATAAGACCACAGTATAAAATTATTTTAGTATATAGAGGGTGTCTCAGAAAAGTGTGACGTATCAAAGTTATATTTTTTTAAATGGAACACCCTATATTTTAGATTCCACTTTAAAAAATAACTCAAGTTTGTTTATGGTACTAAGTGTCTAATTTTATTCGTTTTTGTGATATTTGATTTTTTTGAAATATGCAGAGGTAAAATTAAATTGATTTTACTTTAACACTTTTAACACTTTAAACTTTAAAATGTGTAACACGATTAGAAAAAGTCTGCTGTATCATACGTAGGTCAAATAAAGATATTGTAATAGTATTGTACAGGGTGATCAAAAATAATTTCAATTTTTTAGAAAATCAAAAAGCCATATCTCTCCTATTTTAAATGGAACACCCTGTATTATTTTACGTTACATGATGACTAATAAAATACTCTTTCAAATGGTGTATAGGTTGCCTATACCTATCTTTTGTGCTTTTTAGTAAAATCTGTTTTTACAAATTTTTAGTCCAAATGTTTATTTAAATTAAAGTTGGCTGTGACATAGCAGCCATTAATATTTTTCTTAAGAAAATACCAACGACCATTTATTGATTACTAGTGTTTTAGTCAGTTTAAAAGAAATTTTAATGATTTTAAATAAAAACCCTTCTTTTACAACAACAAGATGATATAATATTGGTAGGATGTGAAAAAATGGTTTACTTTAGTCTAGAGTTAATCCTGAAAAATATTCCAGGAGAAACCATCTAAAAACCTTAATAGTTCCTTTAAAAAATTTGACACAGTGATTATGGAGAATGGATAAAAAGAGTTGTAGGTCACAGAATGTCGTCATAACTGACCAGAGGCGTTATTAGGATTTTTATAAACACAAGTTTTATCATTACCACATTCAGCTGAAATGAGTGTTATTGGAAGTAGCATTATAAGCAACTTATGAATTTTTTTCTGTGAATTTTAAAAATACTGGAAGATAATACAAAATCTTTTAATTTTGTGCTTTTTTCCAACAAATTTACATTTTGCAATAACGGCTTAGCTATATCACAGCCTACTTACATTTAAATAGACATTTGGAATAAAAATATGTTAAAACGGAATTTACTTAAAAAGTATAAAAGATAGGTATAGGCAACCTATACACCGTTTGAAAGAACATTTTGTTTGTCATCATGTGGTGTAAAAAATACAGGGTGTTCCGTTTAAAATAAGCGAGATATTGCAATTTGACTTTCTAAAAAATTGAAATTATATTTTGATCACCCTGTATATTCTATAATCTCGATATGACCTACGTGTGATAAGGCAGACTTACCTAATCTTGTAACACATTTTAAAGTTTAAGGAGTTTATATTGTTAAAATAAAATTAATTTAATTGCACCCCTGCATTTTGAAAAAAAATCAAATATCACAAAAACGAATAAAATTAGACACTTAGTACTATAAACAAACTTTAGTTGTTTTTTTATGTAGAATCTAAAGCCGTTACAAAATATGGGGTATTCCATTTAAAAAAATATGACTTTGATACGTCACACTTTTTTGAGACATCCTGTATAGAGTAATATAATTTTATACTGTGGCCTTATCCGACCTGTATATGTTTTAGTATTTACTTTTTTAAAAACTCCATGGTTATCCAGGTACAGATCGTGTAGAATATGGTGGGCCACCCTGTATGTAAATATATAAAACCGCCGGACGGCGGATTTTTTCTTATAATTGAGCAAAACCGCCGGCGGTCGTTTAGCCAGTGCATAAAATTAAAGAGTTTATCTTAAAAATATAAAGGCGTGATACAGTACATTTTCAATCTTATTTCAGACAGACTTCGGCCATATCTTTCATTTCAGCTCTATGAGAACTATTTATCTCCATTTATCAACACAAATACGGACCCGAGAACGAAAAGAAGCGTTTGTCTGAATATCCACATTAAACTGTTATGAAGAATTGATTGCCTTACTTTATTAAATTGGATGGATAGATTGATATACATGGTGCTCCTAAATTGCAGCAAAAATTTTAGGGTGTATTTCTAAGCTATTTGTATAAAAAGACATTTTTATAAATACAGGGTGATCCAACTTAAGTCGGCACTATTGCTAACTTCTTTATTATTGAAGATACGAAGTCGATTAAATTATTAAAGTTGTAGAATTTTTTTCTCTGATTAACAACTAAACATCGAATTTTAGATTTATTGCAAAAAATGTTTTTTTTTATGAAATCCCCTGCATAATATATCATTATTCGAAAGATCTGTCAAAGAGTTTTAAAAAAGTCTTCATGTGATATATCCAATTTTAAATAGTTTTGAAAATATGGCCATTCTAAGAAATTTGTTAGTAAACTGGCATTAAAAAAATACTCCGTATATTGCATCACCAATAAATATATATATTATAAAGAGCTTTAAGAAAATACTACATTGAATAGGTCTATCTCTTATAGTTTTAAAAATATGACCATACAAATCTGAAAATTAAGTTAAATTTCCAATATATCTACAGCTTTAAGTTTAGTGTCGAAGATAAAATAGTCATTATATCTACTATTTTTTAGATTTGGATAGCCATATTTCCAAACCTATAAAAACTAGACATATCAAATGTGGTATTTTCTTAAAGCTTATTAAATTACAGGGTGTCCGAATAAATTTTGACCGATTATAACCCCGAATAAGTTTAGAACAAATAAAGTTATCAAGCTTAGTGCTGGCAACCAAAACCGGTTTTTCGTTTAACCGGTTTTCGGTTAACCGCGATTTTGGCTAAAACCGAAAACCGGTTTTCGAATACCGGTTTTTCGGATAATCGGTTTTTGAATACAGTTTTTTTGATAATCGGACCAAAACCGAAAACCGGTTCTTCGAATATCAGTTAATCGGTTTTTAGTTGATTGCGGTTTATATCTAAAAAAAGAAAAACGTTCATTTTGTAAAATTGGATATTGGTTGACAGATTATACAGGGTGGTCCATTTAACCTTAGACAGGCAAATAACCGGAAAACGGCACGGCACATTTTCGAAAAAAATGTTTTAAGTAAAACTTGTTTGACTACAATTTTAAGATCATATTCATATCAACTTTGGTATTTCAAATGGGAACCCTAATTTTTTGTTTGGTTGAGAAACGTTTTCGGTTTTAAAAACCGGTTTCGGTATTTCAATTTTAAATTATATTTTCGGTTTTAAAAACAGGTTTCGGTTTTAAAAACAGGTTTCGGTTTTAAAAACAGGTTTCGGTTTTAAAAACTGGCTTCGGTTTTTGATTTTAAAATCGGACTTTGGTTTTTAAAACCGGCTTTTAAATATTCGGTTAACCGATATTAACCGTTTTACGGTTAACGTTTAACGGTTATGTTTTTTTCGGTTTTTGCCAGTTTTTTTATATCATCATTTGGTTGTGACGTTCCGTTAACACAAAATAAAATGGCCAATTTTTCGATAGAGGGCAACTTTGTTATATTAAATGAAACACCATGTATATTTTTTAACCATCCTTAAAATTTATTCTTATTCCTTCTAAAAATGTAACATAACCTATGGTACTATAAAAAGTAATGAATCTATTGATTTTTAAAAAATGACACCATGGCAATTAAAAGTATTATTTGAAAATAAACTGTGGTTGCTAGGATATTTACAATTTACAAGATTAACAAAAGTTTATAAGAAGGTAATTCATCTTTACTGCAATTATTATTTTGTAAATAACGTGTGGCTCTATTTTTCTAGCTGATTTTTCTGTAACATTGTATGTAAACAAATTTTCATTGTCAAATATTACTCATACATGCCATACAGTCAATTTTGCAGAAACCTATAAATTATTTTTTTTAAATAACCATATATGATTTCTAAAAATATACAGGGTGTTCCATTTAAAGTAACCAAGTTGCCCTAAACAGTATCTAGATAACTTTATTGGTTATTAAGTTATTTGCTATTAAAATAGGTCAAATTATTGTCGATCACCCTATATATATAAATATTTTATGGTGAAATATGCAAAATGTTTTGTTTAAAAAAATGCGATTTTACTTTAAAATTATCAAGGATTGCCATATTTCCGAAACTGGATAGGCCTGGACTTTTTTTAACCTTTTTAAAAGATTTTTTAAATGGTAATATAATGTAAAAGGTGTTTTAATAAGAAAACAAAAAGTTTTTGCATTAAATCGAAAATCCAATGTTAAATTGTTTATCTGGTTAGTTCTGGTTAGCAGCACGTTAATCAGCGGAAAAAATACTACAAATTTAACTAATTTAACCGACTTCGTATCTCCAATAATAAAGAAGTTAGCAATAGTGCCGCCTTTAGTTTGATCACCCAGTATAAATTTAAAAATCCATTATTGGTAAGCTAGTAAAATTCGGTGTTTTATCAATACCTTCTATTTTTTTCTTCCGATTTTTTATAATTTAAGGGCTAATTTAGCCATACCTTGCTTAAATGTACTCCGGCTTAACATTTTAGATATAAAGCGGAAAAAAGTTTATTTTTTAAAAATTTACTACCCTGTTTCTCAAATGAAAAGGTACTTAAGACATACGCTTATTTAAACTTTGTATCTTTAGATCACCTAAAAATTCACATTCTTAAAGATAAGTATTTAATTCTAAAACACTTTAAATTGCTAAGACTTTACTAAAGAAGAAGTGATTTTTTTCCAGATATTCCAAAAACGGCTGCTTAAATCAACTTTTACCAAGTTTACTTTTTTATGTAAAATATGTTAAAGAATAAGAATCTTATTAAAAAATATATATATATTTTTAACACCACGTAGTTCAAAAACTAAGACGTTTAGGACATATGTTTATCTGAAGTTTTCTTTCCTATTATTTGTTGTAGAATCGCCCCGTAAAGTTTGTCGGTTGAGTTACTGGACACCCTGTATGTATGTAGGTAATTTAATTGAAATTAATGAAAACTTTGATGTCTATTGGTGCCTAAACGGTGAGGTTTATCGACTTTAATAAAGAGTACCTTATTTTTAGGTTTTTAATTGTCTCTAAAATGGCGTCCCCAGCTTTGCGATATCTGTCAAAATAAAAAAGTTATGTTGTAAATAAATTTTAAGTTTTAGGTAAAGTGCCCTCTGGCGGTATTTAAAAAAGGACTTTTGTCTTAAAATTTTAGAATCTGTAAAGCTCGATTTGTGTGCCAAATATCAACTGGATTGGTTTAAAAAATAAATGCAATATGGCGAAAAAACCAAAATAAAAATTAAACTTTGACGGCTTGTAACTCGAAAACGAATGATATTTTGAAAAAATGTATATGAATCTCTACCCTTATTTTGTCAAGTAGAATCACCCAAATAAATTTCGTGATCGATTTTTGAATCACCCTGTATATTATATGATTTTTTTCTTACAAAACAGCAGGGCAGAGTTCAAAAACCCTTCTAATTAAGTGCAAACGCCCCATACCACACCAGACTTTTTGTATTGTTCCTCTCACGCCGTTCACTAATTTACACCATCTTTCAGAGCTTCCATTATTCATTGTTTTGTTTTGTTAACAAAAGTACACAAAACAACCGTCAATTGTTTTGCAAGACACGAGTCAGGGCAAGTTTATTATTATGAAAAAAATGAAATAGGAAATATTATGGAGGCAGTGACTATACCAATACTTATTATACAGGGTGTCCCATTTTGGTTGTCCCTTATGGGAAACTTGGAAACCATAAGAGATATTAAAAATCCGATACCCCATCCTCGAGCTCTTTTTGGAGAAAACATTTATGGTAAAAACAGATCATCGCTATCGCGAAGCGTTTTAGAGATACAGGGTGATTTTCGATTTTTCACTTTTTGAAAAGGTCCTGTCACTTTGTTGTTATTACAGATATGAGAAAACTAATTGCACATTATACAGACACTTTTTTCCGTAGAATCCAGTGGCGTGCAATTAGTTTTCTCGTATCTGTAATAACAACAAAGCTACAGGGCCTTTTCAAAAAGTGAAAAATCGAGAATCACCCTGTATTCTGAAACGCTTCGCGATAGCGATGATCTGTTTTTACCATAAATGTTTTCTCCAAAAAGAGCTCGAGGATGGGGTATCAGATTTTTAATATCTCTTATGGTTTCCAAGTTTCCCATAAGGGACAACCAAAATGGGACACCCTGTACAGTGTGTCCACCGATAGACTTAACAAAACCTGTAAAAAATAATTTTAATATTTTAAAAAAAGTTATGGTTTCTTGAGAAAATGATGGTTACCAAAAAAATCCAATATTAAAAAAAGAGTTAAAATAATTTACCCTATAATATACAGGAAAAATTAGGATAAATAAAGTGTTATTTAAAAAATACAGGAAAAAAATGAATATTTTTAAAATTCTTAATTAAGTATTGATAAACAGCGATAGCAGAAAAATGTATAGGACTGTTTTCATTACAATTTTATTTTTTTTTAACAAATACATTTTTTCAGTTTTACAAAACAATATTTATGCCATCTTCAAGCATCACAAGGCAATTTTTTTATAGCTTTTAGCATTTCCGACCAAGCAAAAACTTTTATGAAAAATATTTTTTTTGAAATATTAAAAATAAAAAAATTTACAGGTAGGTATAGTGAAGTCCATCCGTGGACATACTGTATTTATGAGGGTAATTCATTTCCGCTTTTTTTTCTCGGTGCTCGAGCAAAATTTCAATCTACATGTAGGAAAAAAGATCTTGCCAAGTTTGGGCCTTTAATAATATAATTTTTATAAGTACTTAGCATTTAAATTTAAAGTTTCTTCATTTAAAATGCATGTAATTTTTTTTAAGTTTATAGTGCTTAGCCACTTTTTACTGTATTTTAAATTGTTTTGATGAACCTTATGGGGATAGAAATTTATTATAAGAAAATATGTAAATAACAAAAAATGTAAAATTTAAATAGCACGATTATCAATTTATTGACTGTGACACAAGGTTTAAAAATTACATGTTAACATTTTAATAAACTTGTCTGACAAAAAGTGACGAGTTGGCCCGGTCCGACACCTGAAACATTTGACATTGACAGACTGGGTCAAAGCGCCGCTTTCATATATGGCCCAGGGACTATACTAAGTCCGTGGTCCGAATTACGCTCACAGCGATCATAGCGTACCAACACGCGGTCCGATTCGTGCTTTTCACGCTTACCGTTAGCGTTGTGGAAGCTATGACGTCACATGTGTTGTCACACAGACTTCCCCACTTTTTTGTCGCCAGCGACAGCCTCTCGAGTTGTACTTTTAAAAACGTGTCGCCAGCGACAATTATGGTGTCGCAGCGAGACAGTTCTTGTCGCAGCGACTCGGTCCTTGTCGCAGCGACAGAGCATAATTATGTTGTTCCCCTACAATGACACGGCGGAGGAGAATATCGCTGGCGACACAACGTAATTCTGAAAACAAGGCTTAAGTAGTCTTAATAGGCGGCCATAAAGCGGTTACGTGACAAATGTCAAAACACATTTTTTTCTTGTTTGACGACATATTTACCAACCAATATGTTTTGTAACCTATTATCATTTGTATTTCATAAACTACAAAACCAATTATAAAGTTTTTAAATAAAAAGAGCAATATTTACACCAAAATATGTGTATATCAGGACAAAGCCATTAAATACAAGGCTTCCATTAACTCTTATCTACGCCATATTTTAACCCAACACCTCTCTCTATTAAACTAAAGTTATGACTTAATCCTCTAATGCATGTTTAACTTAGATTCCTACTATAGTCCTGCAGGATGTTGGTCTGCGGGGAATAAAATGAAAAATAGCCTTCCTGCGATCCAGCACTTTGTGTGCAATTAGAGGAAAATGCAATGGATAAGCAAATAGTTTACAACTTATGGGAATAGAAAGTTAATGATTTATTTAAAGCAATTTTTTTATTAATACACAAAAGTTAAATTATGGGTATTGGTATAATACAGGGTGCCCCAAAATATGTGGTTAATCTCCCGGATTTATTTGGAATACATGAAAATAATGTGAACATACCGTAAAAAAGCATGATAATATGATGTGATGTTTTTGGGGTTCAAATCTACAAATTAAACAATTTTTTAGGTAACAATAACAAATATTAAACAATAAACAAGATCCACCGTGTAGAACTGCAAATTAAATACCGGCCAAATCAATATTTAAACACAAAACAATTTTGAAAAGCTGGCAGTAGAAACCTGACTCCAAAAATATTGGGTGTTTCCATTGTCCACACAGATTAAGGCAAGAAAGGGAAATTTTTATTTTACTTGGTATAAGCTGGAAAATTTGTTTTTTTATTACTATATAATCTATTTCTTTTATAAAGTGATTTTAAAGTGTCCAATACCCCATTCCGCACCGCCGCGCCGGTGACGTATTTGGTAAAAAAATACGTTGCCATAGAAATATACCACAAGTCCCTATTTTTATTCTACAGTCCTCTATTACAAAAGGCCCGTCGCACAGTGCAGCAAGCTTATGGAACTTTTGGACAAAATTAATATATTTAAACAAAATAATGTTTGGCTTTTCTCCAAAATAAAAAAGTTTATTAAACATTTTAAGAAAATTAAAATTTTTATATACTATAAAAAAACTGTTCTGTCCTTGCATAATATAATAAAAGTTAGGATACCTTAAAATTAATATATTCTAAACTAATAAAGATAAACATATTAATGGTATTTTTGTAAAGCTGGACGATTTTTATAAGGGTTTGCATTTAAAAATATACCCTTTGTCCTACCCTGTAGAAATAAGCTATGGGGTGTAAATTTATAATTGGACTTAAGGTAGTATTAATACTTACATATATAAAAGGTTAATAATTTTTATAATTAACAAGCTGTACTAATTACTTTTCGATCATCAGGATCTTCCCATATAACATTTTTTGCCGGCGTTGTACATTTAATTTACTGGCATTGCCAACACTCTTTAATGGCAAGGCATTGGCAAAAAGGTATCAAAAAGACGCGAAAGTGGGCAATTGGCCGTTATTAGGCCACGTGTTGCAGATAATGTGATGGCATCCGTCATTAATAAGTTATTGGCAAAAAAATGCGTTTAAGATGATGGCATCCATCATTAATAAGTTATTGGCAAAAGGATAACAAAAAGACACGAAAGTGGGCAAATGCAGATACCCGCAGATATTCCCAAGCAGCAAGCTGACGTCTTATTGACGAAAATTGTCGCATATACTTTTTTCAAAAGCTAAAATGATGCGATATTTTATTTGAAAATTAAAATAGGAAAAAACTCCTTACTACATGCAATTTCCTTGCAATGCAAAGTACCATCTCTCGGAACACTGTCCAACTTGGAGATGCAGATTTTTACACTAGCCGAAGATATTTCTTTCAAAGCTAAGTGAGATCACCTACCGCAGACCGCTCTCGAATTATTTTTGTAGTAGTTTATTGTCCATTACGCCATCTATCGGTATGTAAGAAAAACTATTAAATATATATAATATTTTTTATTAACACGTCTTTAAAACTTTTAATAAGGTTTGAAACAAAATGTTTACAGCTCCTAACAGTCTACTTGAATATCTTGCCTTCTCGACTAGCCATCACCAATTAATCACACAACACACACTTATTAGGTAATGAATACATTTAATTATGTCTATTAAAAACTCTTTTCTTTAAAAAAGAAACTAAAAAGCTAGAAAACCACGTAGAAAACAAATGCACAAAGCGGTCACCTTCGGACGAAATTAACGTAGCTACTTTTACCATCATTTTATTTTTATTCGCTCCAAAATACATAATAAACATTTTGTTTGACCTAATTTTTATTTGCATTATTTTTAACAATAAAATGTTTTGAAAAGGCCATTTCCTTTAAATTATGTAAAAAACATAAAATAATGTTGTTTAGCTGCCATTATAAATAAAACAGATCAAAAAATTGCTTTAATGTTAGTTAAATACCAATGTTTATATTATGGTTTAAAAAGTATGAATATGCGTTGAAGGTTTGCCTTCAAAAATCCAATATTTATTTGCCTGCAACAAAAACGCGTGCTTTATTTAATCAGGATTGGAATGCCGCCATTTTTGTAAGCTTGCGGGCAATTCGCCTGCATGTAAAATTTATTGGCAATTAAGTGTTTATTTAGGGTTGACTTTTTAATGCGTATAAGATGTTGACATAATATTGCCACCAATTGCCAATGCTTTACCATCAATGCCAATATGAAAAATGTACATTGCCGGCAAATAGTGTTTGCTGGGTTGTATGTTAAAAGCAATTATAATAAGTTCTATTACATTTTTTTCTTTTCCTATTTACCGTAGGTATTTCTTACAAAGTAAAAAAGATCTGTTTTTATAAGTGTTGCAAATAGTTGCAATTCTAAGTATCTAGCAAGAATTTAAAACTTTACTTTTTTACATTTTTTTTAAGCTTAGTGAATTTTCCAAAACGAAACAATAATTAAGAATCGGCACCATTTTCTTTTAACAAGAAAAACAAATTAATGGACATCAATTAATTAGATCCTTAAGATTTAAATATTAGGAATTTTTCATATACCTATTTGTCGCCTTCATTAAATAACACTTAAAAAACACAGTTTTTTTTGTAAAATTTCTTGCAATTTTGGTAAAATCGTAATTGATATAACTGCTAATGTACTACCTGCAATTTCTTTAAAATTTGTGATAAAATTTGGTAAAATGTGTTACATTTTAATGATGTGTGGACATACAAATCTATGCTTTTGGCATATGGTTATTTGGTCAGTTTAATAATTTATATCTACATTTTTTTATGGGCGAAGCCTACTACAGCTAAGCATAATCCTAGTATTGAATTTGGCTCACCTTTTTACATTTATGTTTTTGGTGGATGATATCCCACCAAAAACATACTTTTTAAAGAAAACTAGCCTAGACTAGTTTTAATATTTTTTCCTGCGTTTCCGCATTTTTTATGGTATAAAGAAAAGTGCATATTGGCCATTAATTATCTGCTACCTTTTTAACACGCTACTTATTTATGCGTTGGCCGATTTTTAGCGCATATTGCAAGTCCCCATACAAAAAAATGTTATTTTTAGACTTTTTCCTGCACACAATCACCGAGCTGTACTCCAAATTTTATTTCTCTAGGTCATATAAAAGTGGGCTAGGTTTTGTTCTATAGGTCAGTCAGTCAGTGGAAAATCGACCTTCATATCTTTTTAACTTAACTTACACTCGGCGCGCTTAAACCTGGCTTAACACGCTACCGCGTGTCTTCATTTCTAGTAGAGAAAAGTCCACAATTAAATTAAATTTATTTAGTATTTTTTTCAATTTACAGATTTTTTGTCAATAATCTCTTTTTACCGCGCAAAGTCCCCAAGTTTATCACTTCAGTACACAACGGGAAAATTAATAAAGTTTGGAGAAATAAATAACAGGTTTAAATATGTCACCAATTCAAATTGCAATTTAAAGCGTAAATACCTCCAAAACCAGATTAAAATAGTGGCTTTTGTAAAAATTTATGACCGTTTTTACTAGTTTTATTCCTTTATTTTATTAAAATAATGTAACAGATTATTTTTATGTATGTTTGATGACAAACTTTAGTTAATTAGTTGTTTTTATTGTTTATTATCGTCATCTGCTTAAACCATTTTTTGGTATTTTTAATTAGTTTTTTTCCTATTATTTTTTTAAATAAACATAACAAGTTTACTTACTTTTAAAGGGTAAGATCTTTATTTTATTTTTAGTAAAATAATTTTAGTTTTATTTTTAAATACCTTTACCTAACTTACCTGGCAGCTAGTGGAAACTAAATGTAGAAAAACTTATGAATTTATTTGTAAGTCAAAATGGTTAGATTTTTTAAGTTAAATAAAAAGCACCTTTTTTAATGGCTGCATCAATCTTTTAGAAAACTTACTAAAAAAATTATATAATAAAAATAGAAATAGATGGAGCATTGATACACACATACAAAACACTGATAGTCTTATTTTTTTTGTTTTTGTAAGATTTAATTTTTTTATACCTATTTATTACTAGAAATATGTCAAAAAAGTTGGAGATATAATTTATTACAGCTCTCTATTAAACACTGCTTATAAAAACCAAAACATTCGAAAAGGTAAATAAATAATACTATTCTCACAGTTTATGTTCTTATTTCTAGTTGTGATTTAAACACCTACAAGACAGAAGACCGATTTACGTGTCTTAATCTATACAGGGTGTCCCACGAAGAACTATAGCAATTTCTCTAAAAGTAGGCTTTGACAAATAGTGAAAATTTAAAAACAATAGAAAGATTGTGGCAGTCATATGCCCAAAATATTTTGACAGCTTTAAAACTTCCTAAATGTTATGTCAAAAATTATTTTTATAAGCCGGTACATAACCATTATTTTTTATTTCTAAACAAAAGCATTTAATAGGCATTGAGGTTAGGTTTCTCCTAGAAAAGAACTTCTGTAGTAGACTTACATACAAGGTGGCCAAAAAAATGGTTAAAAATTATTTCGACAAAAACCTTACAAAGCAATTTTTTCAAATGGAAACCTCTATTTTTTATTACCTTATCCTAATAAGCTTTAAACATAAGTGTTACTTTGTATAAGAATAACTAAGTTTTTGAAATATTGACAAATTAATATTTATCTATTTTAAAAATGCTATTAAGTACGGCTTTTAGTTTCGCTTTTATATAGTACACAGGACTTATTCGTATTTAACAGCATTGTAAGATTAGATAGATATTAAATTGTCAATATTTAAAAACTTTAAATATTTGGAATAGACATTCTTATACAAACTTACCCTTATTTATATTGCTTAAAAGGACTGACTTTATATTGCTACCACATTTTTAAAATTTTTAAAAGCCTATGTTTCGAGATATCGATCGCATCAATTCGTCGTGGGACACCCTGTATAAATCCCTTGTCAGTCAGTTGCCGCTGCAAATGCCCGAATCATCTAGTTAAGGTCATTCTCAAATGTGACGCCCACAAGATTGAAGGTGTCTTTGCTCTGCAAAACTCGGCCGCTCATAAGTAAAAGATGAGTATTTAATGACTTTTTTCTCGACAAGAAACAAGATTGTGTTTTGGATGAATTAAAATGAACCAATTTTTGGGGCCTCAATCCAATATTATATTAAGGTCCTGTGAAAGAGATATCTGTATCACTTTGCGTTTTCTTTTCAAATCAGTTTTAGAGACTGGTT